>JAODAL010020723.1:0-68723 GCA_025379985.1 Phyllomedusa bahiana
TAATTATGAAAACTAGTGCCTCAGGGCCACCCAAAGTCTGCACGACTTCCTCATTGAACTGTTTGAATTATCTGACGGGACCTGACCCTTCAGAACCCATGCGGAACAGCGTTAACATTTTTTTTTCAGTGAGAAACTACAAAATAGCATCTCGAGAAAACCTTCAAAAATTTTTTAAAACCTAAAACAGGGGTTTAAATTTACCGGCCTATATTTCCGGGTTTCACTTTTAAACCCCTTTTTGAATTTTGGGGGCCCAAACATTTGCAAATGCCCCAAAACCCCTTTGGAAACAAAAACCCACCTTTAAATTAAAGACAGTCCATAAATTTTAAAAGAATAGCGGCCTATCTTTTACATCAACTTAACCCCCTTGGGACACGGGGTTTTATCCCATTTTGGACCTGGGGTTTTTGCCCTTTTTTTAATTTTCCCTAAGGCGGGGGCGAAACTTTTTCCTGGGTTGCCCAAAAAATTTTTAAATTTTGGTTTTTACCCCCCTCCCTCTGTGAAACCCAGGAAACTCACCCCTCGGAAAAATTACAGGGGAAAAAAAAGGTTTTTAAATTTAGGTTTTTTTTTTCCCCTCATCGTCCTCTATTTGCTCTCCCTCAGTTTTTTTTTTAAAGGGCCAACATTTTCTTTTTTTAAAATTTTTTTTACTATTTATAAAGTTAAAAAATTTTTTGGGTTTTTATTTTTACTTTCTAAAGCAATATGTTTTTTCCCGTCTCCGCTTTGCTTCCTTTATCTTTTTTTTACACCCCCTTTTTTTTTTTCCCCTAAAAGCTTTTTTTAAAGTGCCTCTTCACTGCCCTCCTTTTTTTTAGTAGGTAAAACGTTTTCTTTTTTTTTTTTATTGCCCCCCTTTTAACACCCTCTGTTGATCCACCTTTGGGGTTTTTTCCCGTTTCAATTTTTTTTATTACCATAAGTATTTAACCTCCACAGGGGTAGCATAGGGGATTTTTTTTAAAAATATCCCATTTTTTATTTGTTCTCCCAAATTTTTAAAAAACCTTGTCCCAGCAATACGGTTTGGGGCCCCCCTAAGCAGAATAAAATTCCTTCCAAAATTTTAAAGCGTTTTTGGGGCTCCTTGAAAAAAAAACCTTTTGAAGGAAAAAAGGGAAATTTTTTAAAATTTTAGGGTCACTATTCCTAGGTGCCCCCCTCCCCCGAACCTTTGTTACTCTGTCAGGTCTATTAGTCAATTTTAAAAAGGGTTGTTTCGCTAAAAAAGAATACTTTCAAATTTTTAAGAAACACAAAATAAAATTTTTTTTCCAAAATATTTTGCTTTTTTTTCCCTTTTTTCCCTAAGGAGATGCAAGTGAATTTATGACCTCCCGGGCTATTTCATTTCCCCTCGAAACCAACCTGTAAACAATTCTCCCCCTGCTGTTTGTTCAATGAGATAACAGTGAACCTCAAAGTTTTTTTCATGTATTGTAGATAGCATTAAAGGGGTTGTCTCGCTACAATGATTGGGTTTTAATTTAAAGATCTTTAAAAAACAAGCAGCTTTGCAATAGATGTGCATTACAAATGTCTACTGATTTTGAGCTAGCCCTGTTAGTATTACTACATCAGCTCCACAAATCTCTATAGTAAGACGACCTTGTTAACCTTATCTTACTACTGGTCCTGTCCAGGTCTGAATGGACTCCATCACCTTTGAAGACAGGTCGGAGCAGAGAGCCCCTCCCGCACAGAATGCCTTCTGAGTGGGGAGGAGGTACTCTGCGTCTGTGTCCCTGCTCCTGGATTAAACCCCTGTGGTGTGCATGCTTCACCTCCTGCTCTCTACACAGATAGATGTTTGACAGCATTGACCCTGTCTGTTACAATAATCATGATGTGTACTTTGGAACTGTGACTATACTAATACTATACAGAACAGGGGCAAGTGAATACTTTATGGTTTCTCCAGTATTAGTGAGCACATCCTGAGAATAGTAACACATCCCTTGTTGTTGCTGGAGATGTGGAGACTTGTAAGCTAAAGCAGGGATATAGGAACACTGCATCCTCCAGCTCATTTATTACACACCCACTTCACCTTCCTCTCTACACTCATAGATCAGCTCTCCTGCAACAGACCTAGGCAGGCACAACACAGGGTGAACTCTGAGAGCAAAACCCCTCCCCTCTCCCCCCCTGTAAGACAGTTATGTTAGCATGCTGTGTGCTCTGATGGAGGGGGAGAGGACCAGAACAGACAGACAAGCTAGCACGCCCCTCAGTTCAACTTACCACAGGGAACCATCTGACAGCTGAAAGCTCATAATGAGACAACTCCTTTAATTGCTTTTTCTTGAAGCGTCAGGTTTCCATTCCTTTGCTAGCTCGCTTGTTGGTTAGTCTCCATGCTGGAAATGTTCTGGTCTGTATCTTTTCTGTGAGCCTCCCTTGCCATGACTATTCCGTTGCCTGTGTTCTTGCCATGTTTATCTTAGTTCTAGCCAGTGTCCTACTTTTGGTCTCTGCTCTTGTTCTTGGTGTTGTGTCCCCAGTCCTGTCTATATTTTGCAACCTTGCCTCCGGTTAATCCTTCTGTTTGGCATCCGTTTAGTCCTGTCCTTGTCTGTTTGTACCTGCACATCTCTACACCTAGTCTGCTATATCTTTTTTTTTAAATATAATTTTTATTCAAAGTTTTAAATATATAAACCGAATTGGGCACAAGAGAAACAAGGTAGTGTCAGCTTAAAACATACAAAATATATGTCATCATAGGAATAAAAAAGTAAATCTCGTTTAACGAGAGATATCAGTCCACAATATAAATACACCAAATAACCTATATATAGACAATAAGTTATTTAACTAATTATAGTAAAGGCTGAGACTCTATGCCTGGCAAATATAGAATGCTAGCCAAATGGGAAAGAAAAAAAAAATTAAACACAGAACCAAAATTAAACCTAAAACTATAAACCTCCACTTGGGTCAAATTAATACACTAAATCGGTTTATCCAGTTCCTTGGCTGAAAGTCGGAAGGGAATCATAGGTGGAATCTCTCGATAGAAAAGCATTTCTCTACGAGCCGGCAGATAAAGAGGCAGATAAAGATGAGTCACTTGGGTGGATTTCCAACTTCCAATCGACGCTAGAGAGGAAGTAAGATACCAGGACGTGTAAACTACGGGCTTCATGACTTCCTTAATCTCATCAGAGGTGTAGAAGGTTTTTATAAATTCTCCCCATTTTTTAAAGAACTTACAGGACTGGGTCTGATAATGTCCAGTATTTATATCCATCTCCTGATGGTTTTGATGAGCAGGATCACTTCTATTTGGATGGAGGTGATATTCGAATCCAACCATTGTGAAAGTAGAGATCGTTTGGGGCCGTTAATAGAAAGATGTGTCAGAATGGCAGATTTCCTACAATAGTTTCGGAGTTGTGGAATATCAGCTGGATAGGTCAAGGCTTAAATCAGCTGTAGGGAGAATTGAGAGTGTTTATTCCCAGAAATCTGCAGTAGCGTTACTAGACCAGATACTATGTAAAATTCTGTTCGAGGAGCTCACACTTAGGACATGCGTTAGACGGTTGGGACAGTTGGGGTGAGGGGATATTGAACCCGAATATCGGCAGAGTGAGCGATTTCTGAAGTAGGTTTTCCTTCCACTTAGTCTCATTACAATAATTTAGAGACGGCCCACCACCCTTGTAGGATTTTCCCAGAGATATCCCTGGTCGGAATACAGTATTTTCCCATTTTGTGAAGATTTAGGTGTAGCTTATCACTTTTGTTATTCGAACCCTGCATAAAGCATAGCTAAGGAAGGAGTAGGTGAGGGAGAGGAGGGCCAATGATGTCATTGAATATATATTTGTCGAAAATGCACAAGTGAGCGCAAATATTACTTTTGAGAAATGCTGAAACTTCGAAAAAGTCCAAGAAGTGGGAGGGGGTAAAGATCACATTTTGAATAAATTCAGCCAGAGAAGACATTTTTTGATGTGCGGTATCAAATAGCTTTTGGCAGAAAAGCACTATCCCCCTGTCTCTCCAGCGTTTGAACTGGGGTTGCTATTCCCCCGCTTGGAATTCAGGATGGCCACCTAGCAAAAGATACTACTAAGTTGAATGGTAATGTGATAGCAAGGATCTACTCGCCTTTCAGGCTCCTATGGTATTTTTCAAAAGGAGACTTGTTTCAGCCACATTAGGAGAGGCCAATTTGGACATGAAGCAGGTTTGGAGAGCGTGCCCAAGGAAAGGCCAATGCGGCATTTAATGGCGAATTGCGAGTATCTTGATTTCCTGTTTGAGACCCGAGTCTACACTAGTTCACATTTTAGACTTTGCCAGATTATATTACCTTAATCCGGTAGTTCAAACCCTTCTTTGAATCCCCATGGAGGAAGCAGCTTAGATAGAGCAATTCGTGGTCTTTTTTTGCTCCACAAGAAAGAGGAAAATGAAGAGTGGAGAAAGTTAATGTCTTTGTGTCTAAGGAGGAGCGGGACTGTTTGTAAAAGATAATAATTTTGGGAAGTCATCATTTTAAAGCAGGTGGCATTTTGCTAAGAGAGGAAGAGGGATTTGTCATCGTTCCAGCTCTCTTTTAGCTTTTAAGTAAAAGTGGGGGATAATTGAGACGATAAATGATTCTGAAGTATTACCTATATAAGATGCCTACGATTTTATAAGAGATTTTGGCCAATGAATAGGCAGAGAGTTTAAGTGTCGACTAAATTAGGGAGTTGGAAGGAAAATCCAGGAGCTTCCGACTTGCTCACAATTTACCATAAGAGGCCCGAGTAAAGGCCAAAGTCAATAATCAACCCAGAGCCACGGATGTCCAACATGGTCAATGTTGAGAGAGATAAATGAGAATTATCATCAGAAATGTGGATATTTTGACCCTTGGTGGTGCCTATATAGTTATACCTGAGAATTGATGATGAAATTCCAAGAGCCCTGGATTATAGGGACATCCTTGAAGTGTCCCTCTCCAGTAGGTAAAACGTTTGGATAGAAAACCTGTGGTTTAGGATTTGCCCTAGAGGAGAAGAGTTTAAGGGAGGAGAATAAGAGATCGGGAAAAAAAAGAAGGCCCCCCCCCCCCACTGGGGGGAAAAAAAAAGCCGAATTGATCTAAGAACCCACATCCAGCCATCTCCACTGACTCTGTCTAAACGCTTTTGTCTGCGTCTATCGACAGACAGTCCTGGAGATCGTGTGCGTCTGGGTCTGGTCGACACTTAATCTCATCTAGCACCGCGCAACAACCTTGCAGAGAATTGAGACCGCTGCCCTGCCTTTGACAAAACCTTTTTCTGCCCAGGGAAATAAGTTTGGAAGATTGGGCGCCCAATCAGTCTGCAAAGATTTTAGAATTATTTTTTGAGATCAACATGATAATGACAATGGCCGAATAGGATGAGGGAGAGAGGCGTCTTTTTCCCGCTTCGGTATTAACCTTTATGTGAGCATGTTGATGTGCCGGGAATAGGACCCGGGACATAAATAAATTAATATTTTCGGTAATAAGGTAGATATTTCTTTGAAAGGATTTATAAAATTTGCTGCCTGGCGTCCTTATTGTTTCCTGATATCTTAATCTATGTGTTAATCTCCTCTAGGTATATCGGGCTTGTACGAAGATCATTATCTTTCGTGTGACAAAAGTAGGTAGAGTATTGTTAGTGAACAGGGTCGAGGGTAATCAGGTTTAGGGGTTCTGGAGATATAGAACATACAAGTCTCCTAAGAACATGTTGATGCCCACCCGAATTATGGTTATGCCGTCTGAATCTTTTTAGGGAATATATGTAAATTGGATTTGTGTCCTTTAGCAAAATTTGGCTAAAATCCTCCCACTTATTCCCATATCTGAAAACTATTTAGCCTCTAAAGCTGAACGTTTCGAATCTTCCTGTGTCCAACCCAACTGTCATAATCTGTCTTAGCATGACCCCAAAGGCTTTAGAGGATGGGGAGGGATGGAGTAGAAAAGTATGTAGGCCTGTTGAGCTGCCTTCCCCAAGGAGGTTTTAATTGGGCAGAGATTTTTTTTTTTTTTTTCCTTTTGCTGGTATGGACCAGTATTCGGCCCTCTCAGGACCGCTTGGCCATTTACCCTCAAGAGCACAGATCCGTATCTCCATGGGATTATCTCGCTAGGAATTAAGCCACCACCCACAAGGATCTCGCAAAATCTTCATCACCCAAAGATATAGGGATGTAACGCCAAAGAAAATCAGTCTCCTAGGTGGATTCTCAGAAAGTTGGAGAACTCGGGGAATGGTCATAGATCACCAAATCTTTATCTCACAGGACTCCTACTCTCCATAATCTGAGCGGAAGTAGAAATCAGTCTATTCGCGACAAGAGTCATGCGGTGAGAGAAATAGAGTAATCTCTACCATCAGGTGAAGTAATCTCCAAGCATCCGTTAATACATCTATCGCAAAGAAAATTGGTTAGATGAACGGAATATACGGGGATTGATTGGAAAGAGGGACAGAATGGAGAGTTTTCTATCTTCCATGGTTGACTACTAAGTTAAAGTCCCCTCCCACTATTTTATGTGGCCAGGGATCAGTGGCTATTTGGTCAGTTAGGGATTTAAGAAAGCCTCCTTGGTTTTTTAAGAGGGAACATAAACGTTGTAGAAGTAGTTCGTCATTGAAAGTTTTCAGGAGATCTTTGAACCATCGGCCTTCTCAGTTCAAGTGAGGACTGCAAGACGAGGGGAAAGTCTTTGTGTATCAAAATAATTACCCCCATTCTTTTGGTCTACCCATGAACCCCAGGACTAGCACCCAACCCATAAACGTTTTAAGGCAAAAAAGTCTGGGTTCACTCTAGGTGAGTCCTCTGAGAAGGGCTAATATATGCTTTAATCTTTTAAGGTGGCACACGATCATAATTCTTTAGAAGGGATCTCTAATCCCTTGACATTCGCAGTAGACTATGCGCATATTTAACGTGGGTAATGAGAAATAAGTTAAGGGAAGGATCAAAGAGGCTACACACCAGAGGAAACTGGTCCCAATCGTTCCTCAAGCATCATTTACACAGCTTGGTAAAATAAGTAACAACAGCAAGAAACACAAAAGTGCCAAAACAGAAAACCAAAAGTAACGTAACAATATAGCACAATTTGTACAGGTCCAAGAATCCGAGAATGACCTTGCAACAAAAACTGCTCACGAACTTCCTTATTCCCAACATGTAGGGAGAGAAAAACAAACAAGTAGACAAGAAGCGAATGTGCGAATGCTCCCCTCCCAAACCCCCAATCACAGTGGTAAGAGAAGGACTTAACAAAGGCACCCAAGACAGTGCTAGATTGAAACAAACAAGAGAAACCGACATGCTGCAGGGATAGTTTCAAGAACAATTTATGAAAAATCAAGCGTTGTGCACTGAAAAACCTAGTTAAAAAAAATTAAGACTAGGTGTGAAGAAAGGATACAGAAGACATAAAAGCAGTGTCTCTGTCCCCGTATGCAGCTTGGACTAGGCGCTGGGCTTTAGGAGAGCACCTCGAGTGACACGGATTAGATAATGGAACCTTCGTCCAGTCCATCAGAATCCTTTCTTCCTTTTTGTGAAGAGTGTGTGGAGATGAAGATGCAGACTGTGAATAAATTTATGAACTCAGGGCCTTTGCTGCTGTGGGGTGGTGATATAAAACGGACATAGATCCATCGAGTGGTAGACTCAGTGTAGCTATGTAGGACAGAGTGAAATTTTTACAATCTTGGCGATGAAGAGCGGTGCAATAACAATGATGAAAACCCCTGGCATATTCATTGAAACCTCAACCTAAACATCAAAAAGCCTCCGAATCATGGAGGATTCTGCTGGCCTGTTTTACCTCTAATAGTTACTGATTTTTGAAGGCAGAAGAAGCCACCTTATCGTTGAAGTACCAGATATTTTACCAATCACCACGGTGGACGTTTCCCGCAGAGCTGGAATGCAGGCGTTTGGTGTTGGATCAGCAGTTGGAGATGATCGCCAAGTCAGGGCCAAGTGAGCACTCTCCAACATGGCATGGATGGAAGGCCGAGAGTTCTGGAATCCTGTGTTCGCCATAGAGGAGTGCAGGTCTAAAGCCGGCTACAGATTCTGGCACTCCCACTATGCGCAGGCTATGCGGCGTGACCAGTTTTACAAGGTACTCACAACTTTCTTCTCTGAAAGCCTGGGGTGTCTGGCTGAAGCTGGCAATGGCTGATGTTGGATATGTCCTAAAGCCTTCCACCTCCTGAACGCGAGAGCATGTTCCTCCAGTTTTTGATTTGTGCTTATTGATGTATCATCTGAATTTGGGTGAACAGGGCTTGACAGTGCCAGAATCGTGCCCACCAGTGTCTACCTGAATAACTGGCTCATCTTTTTAGCTACAATAACCCGCCAGGCGCTGTAGTCCACAGTAGAGTCATCATCGTCGCTTCTTCACATCGTGGTGTCAGTGAGTGTTAATTTGGGAAGAGGCGAGTGGGGGCACTGCTTGGAGACATATCGGCGACCCGGTTGTATTGTCAGCTCTGGTCGCTCACTGTTGTTATTGATGTTGTCTGAGCGACTTGCCTCTGATTTTGGATCTAATGATAGCTTTATTGCTTAGTTTTTCCATAGTCAGTATAAAACGTCCATCCCTGGGACAGGAGGAGTTGATCAGGGATAATGGATGGGAAGTGTATGTAGAAGTAACAGGGTGCCGGTGCAGTACCAGGAACGCCCAATGTCACACAAAAGTATTCTGTGAGCAGCAAAGAACGCCAGTGACAGGAGTGTTTGAGAGTTCCAGCAGAGTCTGCTGTGCTGGGGGCTGTATTAGCTGCTCAGCTCCGGTGCGCCATAGTGCCAAGGCCACAGCTTATCAGTGTGAGGCTGGGTCGGCAGGGCAGCGGTTGTACTGTTTTATCCAAACTCCCTGCAGTGCGATTGTGGACCGCAGGGTGAAGAGAGGTGCGGGGGAGCTGCGCAGAGCAGCACAGACAGTCCGTGGCGCTTACTTTCGGCTGTGGTAGTGGGGGGTTTCTGTGCCTCCTCCTCCCCTGCTCTCTAGCAGCTCGCAGCAACGGAACGACAGCCGGGAGAGTCACTCACTCCTGAGCACAGCACTGTGAGGAATGTTTATAGCTGCAGCTGACCTAGCTCTGCAGCAGTTTATGAAGCTGATAGGCAGCAGTTGGGGGCTTCCGATGAGACTGAGCGCGATCGCACAACCTTCCTACACATCTCGGAGCCGAGAACCGGAGTCCTCTGCTATTCTTTGTCCCTAATCCTGTTGATTGCTTAGCTCTGCCACTTTTGACCTGCCCTAGTCAGCTGCACTGCTGGACTAGCTCTGAGTAAACCTCGTTGCTGTCAGGAAGCCATCCTTTGCCATCTAGGCTCTGTGAAGATGCCCAATGGCCACTCTAGTTACGCCCCCTTGGAGCAAGCCAGGCAGTGGTGCCCCTCCCAAGTTTTTGGGGGTTCCACTGCCTGCTCCTCCACTAGCGATTTACAACCAATGTCCTCAATTTTAGGGAAAAAATTCCTTCCTTGACTTACAATCTCAATCATAATAAATCTCCTTTAACTCAACGCCCCTTCTCTCAGATCTTAGTCACTATAACGTTGTTATATTTAATTAACGCTCCAAAATTCATCCAACCCTTTTGAACTCAGTTATGTGAATTCACATACAAGTTCCTCTGCAGAGAGTTCTGCAGTCTCTTCTCTCTTCTGGGTATAGCAGTCCACCCATCACTTTTAGTATTGTTGTTTGCCCGCCTTTGTACCTGTTCAAGCTCTACAAATGTCTTGTCCTGTGCCCAAAAGTGTAGAGCCGCCCAATATTCCATGTGTGGTCTGATCCGTGACTTGTACAATGGGAGAATAATAGTCTCCTCAACATAGCATCAAATGACCCCTTTTAATACACCCCATAATCCATTTGCCTTGTCAACTGCTGCCTGACACTGCGGCTGGCTTAACAGTTTAATTACTGTCCACCAGGATTCCAAGTCCTTCTCCAGGTCACTTTTACCCAGTGTTTTTCCGTTTAACATGTAATCATATAATGGACTTTTCCTCCCCATGTGTATAACCTTGCATTTATCTGTTAATATTAACTTCATAAAGACTTTTTGTCATTTTCTTTACATAGAGCTTTGCAACTCAACCCAGTCAAATGACAATTCAAAGTATCACACTACTTGTTTTCCACACGTAGCCCAGTACCCTGGGCTAGAGCTGGACTGAGAGTAAAAAGCAGCTCTGACACAAAAACACCACCAACCTTCAAATTTTCCCTTGGTCACACACCTCGCCACTTTCTAAAATAAACAACCCCATCAACATGAGCAAGAAAATAAATGGGGTGCACAGAAACCTCTAATCACAGGGACAGTGACAGGTGTGCACTCTTCTTAGAACCAGGGACAAGTGTGTTTACTGCTAGTATACAAGCGCCAATATAATTGTCACGATGCACTCCATGGCCCCTGTTCTGAACCGCGGACACGCTTGTGTCATCGTTCCTCGAGGCCATTATTGCATACCTCTTCCCGCTCCTGCCATGCACTCCTGTTCTGCTTTGGGCCGGCATACCACTGATTTCAAATCACCGGTGCTGGACCATTTATCAGGTCATTTCCTCCTGCAGAGATATATACAAGGTTCAAGTGATCCTGGTAGAGACTGCAGTGGAAGGGGTTCGGTCTGAAGAGAGGTCTTGAGAATACAAGGAAATTGTGTACGCTCCTGACCTAATCTAGAAGTTCAGACAGACTAGAATGAAGGCGAGGCTTAAGGGGGGGAAGTGTACTGTCACGATGTGCTCCGCGGCCCTTGTTGTTTCTTACCTCGCCCTGCTGCTGCCACGCACTCCTGCTCTGTTTGGGCCGACACACGCATACCCATCCCCTAAGGATGGTAGTTAGGTATACAGAGCCCTCATTAAACATAAAAAAGTAATTCTTACCATTCCATATTACCCCTCTGAGAAGCTCTCTACTAGGACTGGTGCCCAGTGTGACATCATCATGACGCCAGCATCAAGACGCTGTTCCCAGCGTCCTTAGCAAGAGTTTGCGGGGCAAGGAGCAGATTGCCCCTTACCCCATCATAATATTTAAATGTATGCGCGTCCCACAGATGTACAGATCTCCAGACCAGGCCTGCCATTGGTCATCATTAAGTAAACTTGTTACACACCTACAGTTGGGAAAATAAGTATTTGATACACTGGCGATTTTGCAAGTTTTCCCACCTACAAAGAATGAGAAGGTCTGTAATTTTTATCGTGGGTACACTTCCATTGTGAGAGACAGAATCTAAAAAAAATCCAGAAAATCACATTGTATGCATTAATTAATTTGCATTTTATTTCATGAAATAAGTATTTGATCCAGGGACGTTGCTAGGGTCCTAAAACATCTGGAGCCCGGGCCCTTTGTGTTAAGTTTTGCCCAGAAGGGCGGTACTCACACAGTATCTTTCATGCCACATTGTGAACTGCGGCATGTATGTTTACAGAGATCAAAAAAACATATGTACCTGTCACTAATTTTATGCATATTCCACATAGATCCTGTCCATCACCTCAGTACACTGTACAGTGAAAATCAGCACTGACAAATTTCATAGTTTCATAGTTTGTAAGGCCGAAAAAAGACAAGACGTCCATCCAGTTCAGCCTGTTGTGCTAAGGTGTTGATCCAGAGGAAGGCAAAAACCCCCAATGAGGAATAAGCCAATTGTCCTCATTTTAGGGAAAAATTCCTTCCCGACTCCAATCTGGCAATCAGAAAAATCCCTGGATCAATGACCCCTCTCCAGAATCCTAGACACTATAACTTGTTATATTATTACGCTCCAGAAATGCATCTAAACCATTTTTGAATGCCGTTATTGAATTCACCATGACAAGTCCCTCTGGCAGAGAATTCCACAGTCTCACTGCTCTTACAGTAAAGAATCCCTTTCTATGTTTATGTAGAAACTTTCGTTCCTCAAGACGTAGAGGATGCCCCATTGTTCTATATACAGCCCTGGGTATAAATAAATCTTGGGAGAGATCTCTATATTGACCTTTGATGTATTTAAACATATTTATTATGTCCCCCCGAAGCTGTCTTTTCTCTAAACTAAAATAACCCTAATCTTGCTAATTCTTTCTGGGTACTGTAGCCCACCCAGTCCTTTTATTATTTTTGTTGCCCGGCTTTGTACCTGTTCAAGCTCTACAATGTCTTTCCTGTGCACTGGTGCCCAAAACTGTACACAATATTCCATGTGTGGTCTAACCAGTGACTTGTATAATGGGAGAATAATGTTCTCTTCATGTGCCTCTATGCCCCTTTTAATACACCCAATGATCCTATTAGCCTTGGCATCTGCTGCCTGACATTGGCTGCTACAATTCTGTTTACTGTCCACTAGGATTCCCAAGTCCTTCTCCATGTCCCTTTTACCCAGTGTTTTTCCATTTAACATGTAATCATGTAATGGATTTTTCCTCCCCATGTGCATAACCTTGCATTTATCTATATTAAATCTCATCTGCCATTTCCCTGCCCAGGCCTCCAACTTATCCAGATCCCTTTGTAATAACACATTATCCTCTATTGTGTTGATTACGTTATAGAGCTTAGTATCGTCTGCAAAGAACGATATTCTACTGTGTAAGATCATTAATGAAAATGTTAAAGAGGATAGGGCCCAATACTGACCCTTGTGGTACTCCACTAGTAACAGGGATCCAGTCTGAGTATGTACCGTTAATTACTACCCTTTGTTTTCTATCAGTGAGCCAGTTGCCTACCCATTTGCACACATTTTCCCCCAGTCCAAGCATTCTCATTTTATTTACCAACCTTTTATGTGGCACCGTATCAAATGCTTTAGAAAAATCTAGATATATGACTTCCAGTGCCTCACCCCGATCCAGTCTAGCACTGACTTCCTCATAGAAGCTGATGAGATTAGTCTGACAGGGCCGATCTTTCATAAACCCATGCTGGAATGGGGTTATACATTTATTTTCAGTGAGATACTCCAGGATAGCATCTCTGAGAAAACCTTCAAACATTTTACCTACAACAGAGGTTAAGCTTACCGGCCTATAGTTTCCTGGATCACTTTTTGACCCCTTTTTGAATATTGGCACCACATTTGCTATGCGCCAATCCTTTGGGACATACCCCGTTATTAGACAGTCCATAAATATTAAGAATAGGGGCCTATCTATGACATCACTTAACTCCCGTAGGACACGTGGGTGTATACCGTCAGGGCCTGGGGATTTGTCTATTTTAATCTTCCTAAGGCGGAAACTGCACTTCTTCTGGCTTAGACCAGAAACTTTTAAGTTGGAGTTTACCTCATCCCTCTGTTCAACAGGAAGCTCATCCTCCTCGGTAAATACAGTGGAGAAGAAATTGTTTAATAGGTTTGCTTTTTCCTCATCGCCCTCTACTGTCTCTCCCTCAGTATTTTTTAAAGGGCCAACATTTTCTTTTTTAATCTTTTTACTATTTATATAGTTAAAAAATATTTTGGGGTTAGTTTTACTTTCTATTGCAATACGTCTTTCTGTCTCCAGCTTTGCTGCCTTTATCTTTATTTTACACACTTTATTTTCTT
This sequence comes from Phyllomedusa bahiana, assembly GCA_025379985.1. Classification (NCBI taxonomy): domain Eukaryota; kingdom Metazoa; phylum Chordata; class Amphibia; order Anura; family Hylidae; genus Phyllomedusa; species Phyllomedusa bahiana. The sequence goes on from JAODAL010020723.1 coordinate 13,615, forward strand.
CCTATATCTTCTTAGCGTCTCTTTACTGCCCTCCTGTTTTAGTAGCTGAAACGCTTTCTTTTTGTGTTTTCGTGCCTCCTTGACATCTCTGTTGATCCACATTGGGTTTTTACTGTTTCTAATTATTTTTTTACCATATGGTATGTACCTCTCACAGTGGGCGCCTAAGATGTTTTTAAAGATCTCCCATTTATTTTTTGTTCTGCTATTTTTAAACACCTTGTCCCAGTCAATACATTTTAGTGCCTCTCTAAGCAGGGTAAAATTAGCCTTCCTCATTTCCAAATTTGCTTTTTCAAAAGCGCTCACCTATGTATGACAGTGTAATACCTTATAAATAACAGTCACCAAAAATTACACCTATACATGGGACAAATCTACCATAAGAAAAAAAAAGAAAATACCAATACCCCAAACTATAACTACTTAAGGATCAAATAATACTGCCAGACCATGGCTAAACACGACCACCATATGTGGCTATCAGTTAGTTTTCTGATCAGAGTCGTTCACTCTCCATGTTCCATATAGCCCAGACCGCCATGATGACTTTTCCTGGCCATGACTTTTTGTCTGCAGAATTTTGTCTGCAGAATTTACCAGACAAACCTTTTAGAATACTCACTTTTCCAGCACCTATATACCTACCTACCTACTGGGGGGGTTTATATACCTCCCTTCCTAATGGGGGTTTATACATGAAAGCATGGCCATGCCCCATCCCCACAGCAACCCGCTTTTCTATAATAAGAAAGCTGGGTCCTGGGGTGGGGGATGGGAAGTCACCTTTTGTTCCTTCATAGGCCACCATTAGGTAGGTTTATAGACTCCCTCCTAGTAGGTAGGTATGTAGGTCTCCTCAGTAGGTAAGTATAAAGGTTATATGTCCCCTAGTAGGTAGGTATAAAGGTTATTTGTTCCCCAATAGGTAGATATATAGGTTATAGGGTCCCCCGGTAGGTATATATATTATAGGGTCCCCCAGTCTGTAGATAGGAAATAGGGCCACCAGTCTGTAGATCGGTAATAGGGTCCCCAGAAGGTATATAGAAAATAGGGTCCCCCAGCCGGTATATAGTTAATAGGGTCCCCCAGTATATATAGTCAGGTAATAGGGCCCCCAGTATATAGCAATAAGTAATAGGGCCTCCGGTATATATAGATAGGTAATAGGGCCCCCAGTATATATGGATAGGTATTAGGGCTCCCAGTATATATAGTTAGGTAATAGGGCCCCCAGTATAGATATAGGTAGGTAATAAGACCTGCCAGTATAGATATAGGTAGGTAATAGGGCATGTTAAAAAAATAACAGTACTCACCTTTCCCCTGCTCCCTGAAGCTCCCACTGTTCTCTGCATGGCGTCATCATGCCACGCAGGCAGCATGATGACATACGCTGCCGGTGAAAGATACTCTGGAGGGCTGCAAGCCTGGAGGACCCATATACAGTTGAAGAGACCGTTGGCACTCCAGGCCCACGGCAGCAGCCTGGAACCCGGTGAGGCTTGGGGCACAGGTAGTTTTATTTGGATAAAAAGCCCCGGATAAAACTGCCTAGCGATGCCCCTGATTTGATCACCTACCAACCAACAAGAATTCTGCTCTCATAGACCTGTTAATTTTTCTTTAAGAAGCCCTCTTACAATGTACTCATTACCTGTATTAACTGCACCTGTTTGAACTCGTTACCTGTATAAAAGATACCTTCAATCAATCACTCTCTAACCTCTCCACCATGGCCAAGACCAAAGAGCTGTCTAAGGACACCAGGGACAAAATTGTAGACCTGTACAAGGCTGGGATGAGCTACAGGACAATAGGCAAGCAGCTTGGTGAGATGGTAACACTGTTGGCGCAGTAATTAGAAGAGAATGGAAGAAACACAAGATGACTGTCCGTCTTCTTCGATCAGGGACTCCATGCAAGATCTTGCATTGTGGGGTTTATTATGATTTGAGAAAGGTCAGGAATCAGCCCAGAAGTATATGGTAGGACCTGGTCAATGATATGAATAGGGCTGGGATCACAGTCTTAAAAATTACCGTTAGTAACACACTATGCCATCATGGATTAAAATCCTGCAGGGCATGCAAGGTTCCGTTGCTCACACCAGCACATGTCTGGGCCCGTTTGAAATTCGCCAATGACCATCTGGATGATCCAGAGGATACATGGGAGAAGGTCATGTGGTCAGATAGAACTTTTTGGTTATACAACTCCACACCACCCATGTTTTAGAAGGAAGAAGAAGGATGAGTACAACCTTGAGAACAACATCCCAACCATGAAACATAGGGGTGGAAACACACTTTGGGGGTGCTTTTCTGTAAAGGGGACAGTCCCCTCCCCCGCGGACGACTGCGCCACACTTGAGAAGGGGAGGAATGGTATTGCTTAAGTAAGAGCGCATGAAGTATGAGGTAGTGATGAGTTTTCCAGCATGAAGACAATGACCTGAAACCACACTAGCCAGCTTGTCCTCTGTGAATGTGCAAACAATTGTTTGTCTGCTACCAAATATGAAGTTACTGATATTTCTAATGATCAGATATTTGTTGTTTCATGCAATAAAATGCAAATTAATAATTTAACCTCTTCCAGACATTGGACGTACCGATACGTTCTAGCGGGAAGTGATCGTCTCCCGCAGATGGACTCGAATGTTACGTCCTGCATTGGCTGGGCCGCTCCCTAAGCGGGCCCATCATGATATATCACAAGTGCCTTATGTTGCTCCTCAGTCATCTAGCTGCCGGCGGGATTTGTATCTGGGGGAGACAGTCGAGCTCCAAGCCAAAGCATGATGTAAACCCTTAGCTGCGCATAGATATAATTATATATCGCGATGCACGGCTGGGATGCTTTTTACTGTCTCACCTGACTGCCTACTGGAATCTTTGTTACACAAAACACGAAAATAAAATAAAAAATAATTGTACACCTCGCCTTTGTTTCCTCTCTACAAACGCCAATTGCCCCCCAAAAAAGATAAAAAAATAAATAAAATATGCATATTTGGTATTGCTGCATGCATAACAACATGCTCTATAAATATTTCATATTATTTAACCCGCACGGTGAATGTCGTAAAAAAAAACACCAAAAAAAAAGTAAACACGTCACAGAATTTACGATTTCATTCATCCGCAAGCCACATAAATGGAATAAAAAGTGATAAAAAACTCAAATGGTGCCAATGAAAATGTCAGTTCATCCCACAAGAAAAGCCCTCTCATGTATATGGAAAAATAAAAAAGTTATTCTGTACAACAATATTTATGCATTGCTTTATCAGAATATAGCAAAGCATAAATATTGTTTTACACAATAAAAACACTTTTTTTAAAGCACTTCAGCATGAAAAAACATATAATATAAATTGAGTATCACCATAATCGTATCGATTCAGAGTAAGAGTAGAAACATAACTTGTATTATGTATAATCTGTTTGGTGGTGCTGTTTAAAAATAAAAATAAAAAAACACTTTCTAAGATTGCAGTATTTTCTTCACCATGACCTTCCAAAACACAGAGTCTAGAAAATGGGATGCAAATCTAAACGTATTGATCTTCCCCTCCATAAAGGATACTATAAAAACGCAACACTAGGCTGCATAAAAACAAGTCCACATGCACTGATCCGTACGCCAGAAAATAAAGGATATGGCTTCGTGACATATGGCGATGCCAAAAACATGTTTTCCCTTTTTGAATAAAAGGTGTTTTTATTTGTTGTAAAAGCCAGATAAGAAACAAAAAAAATAAAAAAAAAATTGGGTATCTCTGTTAGGTGGTTCGGTAAATCAAACCTGCTGGAGTAAAGGCAGGGCATGTCATTTATATCACACGGTGTGCTGCTAAAAAAAAATAAAAATAAAAAACACGATTGGATTGCTATATTTTGTTCTAAACACCTCAGAAAAACCTTGATAAAAAGCATCATATGAACCCTATAATGGTACTAAGAAAAATGTCATGTGCATATACTGAGTGGATACTTCTTGAAAGTGTAAATAATTTATTATCACAGAGAGTAACAAAACAGCTAAAACGTAGTACAAATGGTTACTTGCGCTTTGTAGTTAGCACTGTACGCATCCGCACAGAGTCTCAAAGGCACATGGTAAGTTTGATCGAATCTTGCAACTGCATTAGTTTAGCAGTCACCTGTCTACACTTCTCGGAGGATCGCAACTGTGGTGACGTTCAGCTGGACATTTGTTCAGCTGGACATAGTAACCATTAGTACTACGTTTTAGCTGTTTTGCTACTCTTTGTGATAATAAATTATTTACACTTTCAGTAAGTATCCACTCAGTATATGCACATGGCTTAATATAGAAGGAGCTGCAGATGGGTGATTAACGATGCCGACGTAACCTATGTAGCTACCAGTATATAATATGGACTAATAAAAATGTCAACTTATCCCACAAAAAAACAAGCCCTTAATTAGCTCAATATACAGAAGAATAAAAAAGTTATGGCTGTCAGACTATGATGACATAAAAACACAGGGCGACATGTATGCGACGAGTCAGATATCTGGGTGCTTTTCAAGTATGATATCCTCAGTGCGGCCCTGTGTTTGACTCATTTTATAATGGCCCCCTCGCCAAGCTCCTACGTTAATATCAGGATTTGGCCCGTTGGTGCCGGCGCTTCTTTCGCCGTCCATACACCGCTGTGGGCATGTGTCCGGGTGAAAAGATTTTGCTTTGGCTCATGCGCAGTAGCGCAGGACTGCCTGAAGTGCGGAAGTCGTAGGAGCGATTCCCTTCTCCGAACATCGACGACATTGCGCGGGAGAAGCACAGGTGCTGATCGCTCGAGGAGCAACACTATTTAAGTAATCTAAGAAATTAAAATTAAACTGTATTACCCCCAGAGGATAGCAAATATACGCGAAACGCGCGTTGGGGAGACAGGGATCACTTTTTACTATCCTGCACTAGCTTGTATGATTTTGCTGCTGGTTTTTTAGATGCATTATGCTGTTTTAGATCCTTCTTTGGATTCCACGCAGTATTTTATAGTTGTTAAAACGGACATTGCCACTCTCGTGGAATACTTTAACGAGGCCTGGAGGGCATTATTAGCCTACTTCTACTAACTGTGAGCATATCATCTGGAATTACATCTATTTTCGGCTAGTATATGGATAAGGTGTACCTGTGTATATTCTGGTGATTCCAGTCATGTACTCGATTTTTATGGTTTGTTAATATTTTTTTTTGTTGTATAATATAGGCTTTTCGAGTAGATTTATGATCATATAGCTCTCGTTGTGTTGTCTGATGTTTGATGTAGTGATATGTTTTCTGAGAGTGAGCCAGATATGAAAAGGGGAAGTCTCAGATATATCCATGTATTAGGTCAGCCTTTATCCGACATTTGCGGGGCATTATATTGATTTGGTTTATTGCTAATATCAGGTGCATTGCTTCAACATAAAAAAATGTATGAATAGAGTATCGCCGTAATCGTATCAAACCACAGAGTAAAGCTAACTTATCACCGAGACTGAATGCGTGAGCGCTGTTAAAATCAAAAAATAAAAACATATACGATTGCAGTATTTTCTCACACTGCCTTCCAAAAATTGGATTTAAAAATGATCAAAAAGTCTTGTCCCCCCAAAAAATTCTATATCTAGTAGATAAACGTCCAAACATCATCCTTCGCAAAAAACAAGACCCAAGCAACAGCTCCGGTCACTGAAAATAAAAGTTATGTGCTCTAAAAACTATGCGATGCAACAACGATGTTTTCCTTTGTCTTGATTAAACAGTGTTGTTTATTGTGATAAAAGCAGTAAAACATAAAAAAATTTTAGTTGACACAATTATGGTCTAAATTGTCCCTGTAATCGTATGGGAACTGTTGAGTAAGCTAGCTTGTCATTTATACCCAGACCGGGTACTTTGGTTCCAAAAACAAGGGGGGGGCGGGACCAATTTTCCCTCTCATACACTAATCTTCCTATCCTTCCCTCACTTTTACTCTGCCCTTCCCTTTCACATTCCCAGTACCTTTCACTCTTCATCCTACCCTGACATCTCTCTGCAGTGAAGTTGCCCCCTCTAACGCAGCTCAGCTAAGCTAGGACTTTGGTCTGAGGGGAGCGGCTCGTGGGCAGTCGGGGCGAGGAAAGTCCTTATTGCAAACACTTTTGTGCATCCGTAAGGTTATGAGTGGCTCTCTATTTACTGAAGTGTTAGAGCCCAGACTGGATTAAAAAGTAGCCCTGGCAATGTGAAGTCTCGAACCAGCCCACCCTCGAACCTCTATAATATCTACCCCTCTAGATGGAAATAAAAAAATGTTGTGCAAACGCAGCAGTATATGTGTTTGCTTAACCCCTCTAATCCCCCTCACTAGTCATTAAATTTGTTATACACTCACAACAGAATGAGGGAGAAAAAAGAAAGAGAACCCAATATGTCACTGTACCCCTGTGGTTAGGATCACTTATTGTCCCATACCCGTACCGCAAATGTATTTTATTGCATACCATTCACCAGAATAATAACATCACCTGCACCCACCCCCCTCGCCTCTGACCCAGAAATGAGTTATATTTCACTTGGTAGGCCACAGAAGTTACATTCACTATCTGCATCCTTAGAAATGAATTGCAACATGTACTCATGAATTAATTATGATTCACACTGTACCCCAAAATGTATTACTCAGCTGAACACTAGAATGAATTACATTACATCACTGTACTCCAGAGGTTTTCATTACTCACTGTACCTCAGATATTATATTACTTACTGTACCCCAGAGCTTATTATATTACATTACATTACCCCAGAGATTACATTACATGCCCATTACACAGAAGAGTTACATTACACAGAATGTACGTCGAGAGGTATTTCATTATTTCCATACTCAGAGATTACATTACACAACATACCCCAGAGAGTTACATTAACCCACTGTACCACCAGGAGATTAGTTTAACACCGTTACCCCAGAGATTTATTCATACTATAGCCACCAGAGACTACATTAGACAATGATACTCCATAAGAATTGTGTGTGTATATATACAGTATTGAACAAGATCAGCACTAAGTTGTGAGTGTGCACGCAGTTCACGGTTTTTCGGCAACAGATCATGTGTCGGTTTGCTTCTTGAAATTCGACGCTTTGCAAACGCAGAATTTTCTGACGCGAGCGAAAAGTCACCCAGGGACTGTCCGAGATAGATTTCTGCCCTTCTATCCTATGTGCATTTTAGTGCAGAAAACACCTCTAAGGGAAATTCTGTGTGAGGCGCTGACAGTACAGCCGAAAATAATCAGTAAATACAGTATCATCTAAAACAACGGAGACACTGATTTTACATAGGGGTAAAATGTAAATCAGTTTTCCTGATCGGATTGGATGCCCGCTGTTCTGAGGCAAGTTCCAGCACTGAATCCTCCCCAGAATTAAGCAGTTCATATCTTCTGCACATGATGTACCGTTTAACGGTATGTTCCACATCGAGGTGTATGATCAGCGGGGCGTTATTATGCACTCTGCTATATTGCCGGGTGTTTTAGAGAGTACGTACTGGCCAGTGACACACGCTTCTAACGTTGGCAAGTCACCCACAATTACAACTTTGTTTTCCGGGCGCGATAAGTGCAGGGAAGAAGTAGACGCATGTGCTAGACCACCATGGCTGTAGCAGTATATACACTATCTTCACATTATACAGTACATACCTCTTTCACATGCTATACTACAAGCGTCTCAGAACATTTCGTCCTCGCCTCCTTACCTGTATCCTGTAGTCTGTGCAGTTGGCATTCACCGCAGGGCTTCTCTTCTTTTCTGTATCGAAGCTGAGCATAGGGGAAGGTGGATATTCAATGCGGAGGAAAGATACACAACATACAGAGTGTGCTGCGGACTGTGAGCAGAGTTCTTGTTTGGAGAAGCAGACTCGCCCCACCCTGCTCGGATATGACTGCATCTACCAATCAGCGCTACTCTCACTCTGCAATGACACTTGAGGCTGCTACCTACTCTGTCCTCCAAAGATGAACAGAAATATAGGAGGCGAGGGGTTAACTTCTTCCTCCTCTGTGCTTTGCCTTCCTCTACCTACCGTATTCTCATGCTTTCATATGGATTATTTTTTATTGAAGTGGCTAAAAAGTTGTGGGGACCATCCCCCACCCAGAAAAGAGTGGGGGGAGGGGACAAGTCCCCTCCGTACCCCCCTAAAGTTACACCTATGTTTATACCACACGGTGACTGCTGTAAAAAATAAAAATAAAAAACACTACCAGGATTGCTATATTTTGTTCAAAACCCCTCACATAAACCTTAATAAAAAGTTGAAAAAGCGTCATATGCACCCCATAATGGTACCTTTAAAAGCAGCAATTCACCCCACAAAAAACAAGCCCCTACACAACTCTGCGCACAACAAAATAAAAAAGTTTGGCTGTCGAATGGGATACATAAAAAAAAATTTTTTTTATAAAATTTTTATTGTTTTAAAAGTAATAAAACAAAAAACTTAAAAAAATTTATATCATTGTAATTTTACTGACCCCCATAGTAAAGTTATCATGTCATGTACACTGCACAGCGAACGCTGTAAAATTGAAACCCAAAAAACAATAACAGAACTGCATTTTTTCCCCTCATTTTCATGGCCCAATGCTAAAAAAATGCACAGTACACCCCTAGATGAGATCCCTGAGGGGCGACTTCTGGAAGGTTTCACCTGTTCTGGTACTTTAGGGGCTTTGCAGATGCGACATGATAACCAAAATCCCAAAATCTGCATTCCAAATCCCAAATACCCCACCTCCCTTATCCCCCCCCTGTAGACCCAAACAGAGTTTACACCCACCATGTAAGGAATTGTCGAACTTGGGGGAAATTGCATAAAAAATTTGGGGTGGTTTTTTCCAGGATTCCTTGTAAATACAAACATTTAACAAAAAATTGCAGATTGTTGGGGAAAACATTTTTTTTTTAAATTTACAAGCCTAATCTAAAAAAAATTTGTAAATCACCTGTGGGGGTCGATATATCACTGCACTCCGGATTTTTTCCCTCAAGGGGTGAGTTTTCAATTGGGGTCTTTAGGGTGTTTTTAAGTTTTTGCACCTTAGTCCTCAAAACCCGAAATGGCGCCTAAAAAAATGTATTGAAAATGAGACCCCAGAGTCCCCGTAGGGGCCCCCTATTCGAGGTTGGGGTTTAGCCAAAAAATGCACTAGGGGCCCCATATGGGTTCTCAAAAAAGGCAGACCCGGGGGAATGAAAATTTAAGTTGCATTTTCCTGGTCACATTTACCATATTGCAGTGAATAATAGATAAATATTGAAAATCTCCAAAAAAGCGAAATTTTTCAATTTCACCTCCACTTTTAATTTCTGTGAAATACCTAAAGGGTTAACAAACTTTGTAAACACTGTTGTAAATACTTTAAGAGGTCTAGTTTCTTTTTTTTTTTTTTAACCATAAACTTTTTATTGGTCAGATTTTAAGGTAATACAAACGAATACAGTATATGCATTGTAAGACCAAATTTCAATTTTAAATCCCCAAAAAACAAAACCCAGCCCACCCCCCAAACCCCATCTCCAGATTCAGAACAGTAAAATCCATTAAATCTTTTTGAAATGCAATATTAAAAAACAGTCAGTTTTGTCAAAATTAAAAATTTTTTACGGGCTGTCGGAGGGCCCTCCATCCCCAATCCCTTTAAAACGCAACCCCAAAGGAAACCCCTTACACGGAGACCCCCAACCCACCCTATACCTAACTAAGTTCGGTGAAAAAGACCAGAATTTTTAAACCCATTTACCCCAATTTTTTTTATTAATTTTTGGCTCCTTCTTAAAATTACACCCCTTTTCCCAATGGGGATAGCCAATTCACTTTATTAACAAATCCTGGGGCTGATGGAGGTTCTGATCCAGCCACTTTGTCGCTATTAACTTCCTTCCCCATAAATAAAAGCCTATTATACGCGATTTTCCGCCTCTAAAACCCGTTAATTCTCCTCATACCCCAAAACCAAACCAACAGTTTAAATTTTCCCAAATTTTTAATTGAAAAATTCGTGGATCAATTGGACAAAAAAAATTCCAGTTTTGCTCAAAATTTTTGGGCAAATCCCCGAGTTTTGGGGCACCCAGAAGGGGCCCGGGGGGCCCATGATGGACCCCCCTTATTACACAGGAGACCCCCCAAATTTTCCAATTTTGGGGCAAAAAAAAAAGGGGAAAGGTTCTAAAAAACTCGTTGTATTAAGAAAAATTTGAGGATTCGTTGCTGTTCATCACTGAAATCAAATGGTATGGTCCCCCAGTTTTCCCTCCCAAATTTGGGCTCATAGGGCCCAATTTCTCCCCCCCACCTACTATGAAAAATCTATTGGGTTTCTAAAAAAAGAGTTTCCCAAACAAAAGTTTATATAAAGTGGAATTAGCCCCTTTGTTGTTTTGATGTTTTTGGGACCCTATCTTTTGGGGAATTTTTTTTGGCTTTTTATTGAATTGTGTCTGATTTTTTGCATTATAAGTTTTGCCTAAAGCTGAAAAATATTTGTATAGTTGTGTTTTGGAAAAAGAAAAATTTCCTTTTCCCAAAAATTGCTGAAAATTTTTTAAGGGAAACCCCCTGATCTGAAAGAGTTAAAGGAGAATATTGTAGCCCCCTGGGTTTTGCCCATGCTCGAATCCCGGGGAGCACAAAAAAATTTTGGACAAACCCCAGGGGGATTCCAAATTCGGTATAGGATTTTGCGGGGTTTTGAACCCCAAAAAATTTTCCCCCCGTAATTTCCCCCAACAGTTTAGCATAGATAAAAAATTTGGGAAACTTTTTGGAGTCCCAAAAAAAAGTTTTTGCCCCCAAGTTTACCATAAAGTTTGGGGGAAAATTTTAAAAAAATTTTGGGGGGGGGTTAATTTGTTTCAAGTTTAAATCCTTACCCCACTCGCCACCCCAAAATCTTTCAATTTTGGGCAGTTGTGCTGCCAAAAAGGGAAAATTGCTGGATTGGGAAAATTGCCAAACCCCTGGGCCTTTTGGGCCAAATTTTGAAAGGTTTTTTCTAGCTTTACCCGGGGCTTTTGTGTCCTGCCCCAGATAAGGGTCTGAAAAAATAGCATTGACTTTAAAAAAAAATATCTGGGGGAACCCCCAGATTGGGGGATTTGGGGGTAAGAGGTACAAAAAATGGGGCATCCAAATCTTTTTTAAACCAGATTTGTTTTCCTGCTATCGATAAGGGGTTAAATTTTTACCCCCGGGACCCCAATTTTTTTTTAAAATTTAAAAAGCAATGGATCCGTTTTAAAACCCCCCAAAATTTCCCTGTAAATTCATTTTAAAAATATTTTTTTCCCAAAAGGGTATGGGGGAAAGAAGGGGGCCACTAGAAGTGGTATACCCCGGGGGAGGAAAAATTGACCCCGGGCATCCGGGGCTTAATTACAGACTTCCCCCAATTAATTGTCAACCCCAGATTTAGGCACCTTAGCTTTTAATGTCTTTAAATTTGCCTCTGGCAATAAACCCACCTTTTATTAGCCAAAAAAGGGAGGAATATCCGGCTTTTAAAAGGGCTTTTTTTTGTCCTCCAGCCTCCCTCCCCAAAAGCCTTCAATTTTTGGGGCGTTTGCTTAATCTGAGCTGCAAACGGCTCAATTGCCAGGGAAAATAGCAATGGAACAAAGGGCATCCCGGCCCTTTTTCCCCTTTGCAAATTCCCAAAATCTCTGATTGCAAATTATTTTGGGCTGCACCTTGGCCTTATGGGTCAGGGATAAAAAAGCTTTAAAGCGGGGTTTTAAAATTTTTTGGGCCCAAAACCCCCAAATTTTTGTAAAAAACCCCTACGGGAAATTTCCCCCTCCAAAACTATTTAAAGGCCCTTAGGGGCATCCCAAAGAAAAAATTGACCCCGGCCCCCGGCTTATTTAACAAAGGGAAACTGGGCCCGGGTTTAGGTAAGTCTCCGTAAATTATTGGAAAGTATCCTCTGTGGTATAAAAAACCCCCCTTTATTCAGGATGCACGAGATTGATACCACCCCCGTTAGTCTGTTCGCAAAAAGGGCCCTTTGTAGGGATTTTGGTTTTCCGGGGGTTAGAAGAAAAGGGGTGTATGATCAGGGAGCAATGGATTTTTTACAGGTTTTTTAAAAACATTATTATTACCCCCTGTTGCATTTTAAGAAAATGCCCCGCCTGTGTCTCTCATTTTTGAAAAAACCCCCCAACAAATTAGGGAACAACACCTCCCCCAAAAATTTCTGATATACCTTGTAGGGAATCCATCAACCCTGGGGCTTTTTTATTTGCCAAAGTCTTAAAATGCCCCCTCGTTCCCCTAGACGTGAGGGGGCATCCCAAAGCCTCTTTGCTGTTCGCAATTTAAAATGGGAAGATCTAAACCCGTGATATTGTTGAATTTAGAAGGGGAAAAAACCCCAAGTCTTGATGTATATAAATGTTTATAAAAACCCCCAAAATTCCCAAAAAATTTAAGGGTTCTGTCATTAAGGTGTCTGGGCATGTCCGGGAAAAGCTTTGGTTTAAAAGCTGGGTTTCCCTCTGGGAAATTTAAAGATGGGGGCTAAAATAACGGCCGCCTGCTCCCCCTTTAAAAAAAAAAAAGTTTTTTTTTTAAAAAATTTATTTATTTTCGCAGATTTTTAAAAAGAAAAAGTGTTTAGCTTATCCTGCCCTTAAGCAGTTCCCCCCCGGGTTTTGGAAATGCGGGAAACCCAAAAAAAAAAGTTTTTTGCAGCATTTATTTGGGTACGGATAGTTTTTTCTAAACTGCCCCTTTTAAAACTTCCCTGGGGCTTTTTTCCCCCGTTAGCCCCCTCTTTTGGTTAAAGCCCTTTATTGTGTCCCACCAATTAAACCTTGTTTGGGGGGCTGTGGGGCCACTTTTCATCTTGGGGGGAAAAATTTTTCCCCCAATTTTTACCCAAAATTTAAAAATGTATCCATTTTTTGGGGAGCCAGAGGGCTTAAAATTTTTCCCGCCTCATTTTCCTATGGGTTTAAATCAGGAATTTTTTAAACTGTTTTCAGCTTATTGGCGAAAAAGATCAGAAAAGGAGCGTGTAAGATACTCAGGGTTTTTGTTTCCAAATTTTACCAGCCGGATTACCCAAAACCATTTTCTATTTCTAACAATTTTTATATACGTACTAGAATAACATGAATAGTGAAAATCAATAGGGGGGGTTTAGGGGACGGGCCGATGTCTTTCCCAAATTTTTAAAAGTTTCATGTTTCTTTTTTTTGTAAGGTAAAAAATGAAAGGGCGTCCCTCTAGTTCAGCCGGGGTTTTGTAAGGTGTTTTATCCGAGGAAGGGCCCAAAAAAAACCCCCCAAAGGGTAGAAGCCAATTGTCCTCATTTTAGGGAGAAAAATTCCTTCCTGACTTTCCCAAATTATGGCAATTTTAAAAAAAATCCCTGGATAAATGGGCCCCTCTCCCGGGAAACCTAGTCACTATAAAAATTTGGTTATATTATTACGCTCCGAAAATGATCCAAAACCTTTTTTTAACTCGATTAAAAAAATTCCCTGGCAAGTCCCCCCTGGCAGAGAGTTCCCGGGCTCACTTTTTTTACAGTAAAAGAAATCCTCTTTTTTTATGTTTTAGGAGAAACTTTTCGTTCCTCAAGAATAAAGGATTCCCCCTTTTGTTTTGTTTCAAACCCTGTGTAAAAAATAAAAACTTGGGGGAGATCTCTTTATTGGCCTTTGTGTATTTAATAAAAATTTTTTTATTTTTGTTTCCCCCCCCAAACCTTTCTTTTCTCTAACTAAAATAACCCTAATTTTTGCCAAAAAATTTTCTTTTTCTTCCCTCTCCAATCATGTGTCCAAACGGAGTCAATTTCTGAGGGAGGTTTAAAACATTATTTGTTAAATTTTTTTCCCAAAGTGGGTCCCACCTAAAAGTATTTTTAAAAAACCCCCCCTAATAAGAAAGGGAATTTAGGGATTTTTCCATCCACAAAAATTAAGCACTGCTTTTTAAAAAGGTTTTCTGCCTTTTTAGGGTGGATGTATATTGTTTACCAAAAAAAATTTTTCAAGTATTTATTTTTTTTGTAAAACACTTATTATATCTCCATCCCATTCTTTCCCAAAAGCCGAATTCAAAAGGAATGGATTTTTGGGTAATTTAAAATGAGTCCTTGAATAATTAATGTTTTAAACCCAAAGACTCGCCCAAAACCCCCCCCTGCCCTTTGAAGCCATGTAAAGTTTTCGGACCCCTTAAAAAGTGTTTTCTTGAATAAAAATATAGCCCGGCGATATGGGAAAAAAAAATTAAAAATCGAAATCTTTTGTTTGGGGGCCTTAGTCCCTTGGGTATTTCCAGGGGAGCAGGGTTTTCCTTTTTCCGCCTTAATTTCCTTTGGGCCATTAAGTGCCAAAATAACTTTTAACTGTCAAGTGATGGAATTTAAGCCGTTTCCCAAATTGCCTCACAAAATAAGGGAAAAGCTTTGAAGGGCAGATTAAAACCCCCCCCCTCCTCAGGAAAATAAAAAATGCTAAACCAAAAAATTGTAAAAAAAAATTTCAAAAAACAAGAAAATTAAAAAAAGTGGAAAAAATTTTAAATAGCCCTAAAAATGGGCTCAAGTCCTTTCCCTACGGGCCCGGGAAATGAAGGCAAAAAGTTAACTGCATAGAACCAAAGGGGGGGGGGCTTCAGTTCTTCTCCAACCCCCCCCCTGCTCCTTAAAAAAAGTATTTTAATATTTAAACTTTGAACCGGGTTGGAGCCCGGGGCCCAAAAAAAAAAAAAAAGGGGGAAGGAAAAACAGAGAGGGGAAAATTTAAGAAAAAGTGTACAGTGGTGATTCCCCTTATTTTCTCCCGGAATCCCCTGGAAGCTGCCCTTTGATGGAGGATTCATTTTGGTTTTAATCCCCTGCCCCTAGGTCTTTGGAGTTCCAAAGAAATGCGAAAAGTTTAACACCACCCCAATCGGAGTCTGGGGTGGGAAAAAGCATGGCGTTTTGCACCCCAAGCGGCCCCCCAGCCCCCTCCTTTACATCCCGGAAAATGCCCTTTTTTTTGAACCCCTGAAGAGAAATTTCGGATAGAAAGGGGAAATCGACGCCCTTTCCCCCTTAAGTCCCGCTGAAGGGGCTTTGCGCAGTATAGTGTCTCTATCTTTTAAAATGCAGCAGCTTAACCAGCAATTTATCTAGGGGGGCCCCCCGGTGGGACTGGGCGCATTGGGACCCTGTGCGCCCTCTCAAAATGAAAAAAAAAGAAGTAAAGGGGTCCTTTCCAAAAATAATTTTGTGAGCCAGGTTTCTTAAAAACTCTGTTTGGGGTTTGGGGGCCCCCCTTTTTTCAGGCCCCTCCCACCCAAGGCCCCTTTGGGTTTTTGGGGGCGATTTCCAGTCATCCGTCTTGGGGGGAGTAGTGCCTTAATCATCTGGAAAAGCGAAATCACAGTCCCATGCAAAAGGGTTGAATTTATCCTCCCAAATTCACTGAAATTTGGGTTTCCCGCCGTTTGACCGGGTCAAAAATTTCCCCTGCCTATCAAGCAGCATGATTGGGGGGATATTTTCTTTAAGACCACCAAATTTTTGTAGTCAGGGTTGGTTTTTTTTTTTAAAGCAAATTTTGGCAATTTTTTGGGGAACCGCCTTTTGGAAAACCCCCATCCTTCGTGTAGGCTTCCTTTTGTATCTTGCTGGCTTGTAAAACCCAGGAGTGACCTGTTATTTGTTTTTGGTCTAGCCCCTTTTAGGGCTTCCCTTGCTGGCAACTTATATCTTCCTGTGTTTCCTTGCTTGTCTGTCAAAGTTACTGCTTTGTATATGTCCGGGCATCCTGCTGTTGCTTACTGGGGGGCTCTTGACAGAGGAAGATGTAGAAGGGTTATGGGATTTTGGGCCAAATTTACCCAGTGTTCCCCATGTGGTCCCTTTGCTTTTTTCCCCTGTTTGTTTTTGGGCAGTGCCACGTGGCCCCTGGTTTTCTTGTTCACCCCAAACTCTCCACTTTTCTGGGGCTTTTGTTGGGGCCCAAATTTAAATCGAAAACCCCCGGGGTTCTAAAAAGTAAACCAGAATATCCGGTGAGTATGAGAACACTTGCTTGTTGTCCCGAAAGTTTGTAATCCTTTTTCCTGCTCCTTCACGGGAAATTTACAGGAGAAAAGGGTTGGAGCCCTTTAGAAGCTTTTTTTTTTGTTTTTTCCAGCTTGCCAGTCAGGTCCCCCAAAGGGGGGTCAAAGTTTCTTAGATGGATTTGATTTATGGGGGGTCCCTTTAAAAAGCGGGGTTACCTAAAAAGCCACGTAAAACGGGAGTGGCCCCAAAGAATTGTATATTGAAAAAATTTTTTTTTAAAAAATGTGGGGAAAACTTATACTAGGTTTCAAAGCCCCCTAACATCGTAAAAAAAAACCTTTTAAAAAAATGATGCCAAAACCTTTAAGGGGAAACATAGGGTAGATGCTAGTTAAAAAACCAATTTTGGGGTAAATTAATTATTGTCTTTGCACCCAAAAATTTTTGGGGGAGCTTTAAAAAATGAAAAAATTTAAAAAAAAATTTTTTTTCCGTTTTTTTTTTTGTTTTCACAAACAAAAAAGGATTGCTTGGACCAAAATTTCTTAAAACCTAGAAACAATGTGTCACGAGAAAAATCTTTTGAATCAATGGCTGGGTAAAAGTGTCAAAAAGTTTTTTCCCACATAAAGTGACACATGGCAAAATTTAAAAAAATGGGGCTGTTTTGTTTAAAGGGCCCAAAACTGGCTAGGCCCTTTAAAAGGGGGTTAAATGGGTTTTTGGTTGGTGAAAATTATTCGGGTGGGAGAAAAGTTTTTTTTCCCCGTTTAAGGGGTTCAGTAATTGTATAACACACCGTTTAAAAACTCCTATAAAAAAGAAATATTTTTTTTTAATAGTGGTTGGTTGGTGAAAAAATTTGGTGGAGAAAAGTTAATTTTTGAAATTTTAAGGTTCAGTTTAAAATTTTACAAAAAACGTTTCCCCAATTTCCTATAATTAGAAATATTTTTTAGGGTAGTGGGGGTGGTTGGTGAATAGTTTGAGCGAAATTTCGTTTTGGGTTTTCCCACATCGGGGGGATAGTTTGAAAAGTCGGCCCCATCGATAAAGGGTTTTTTGGGAAATCGATAGGATAATTTTCCTGGGCCATTTAAAGTTATGGGGGAGCAAAAACCTTCATTCTTACCCCCCAAACAGGGGGGAGAAGGGAATTAAAAAAGCCAAAAAAAGCAAAAAGGATACCTGCCCCAAAAACTTAGGCCCCAACACTTAGGTATAAAAGCCACAGAAAAAAAAGTCACCAACCAATTTACTATTCCCGGGTTTGTCCACCGCATGCCCCCTTAACTGCATCACCCCCCAAAAAAAAAAATTTAAGTAACTGGGATTATTTGAACCATCATTTTACTTGTCTTTACCAAATTTTTAAAACCCCTGTTCCCGGGGAAACCGCATGAAAACCCAAAAACCTTTTCATGACCCACCAGAATTAAAAAAATTTCCCGGAAAAAAAGTAGTCTTTTAACCCCCCATTTTAAAATTGAAATGGCATTGAAAACCCCGTTTCCCGGTCGCAGATGGAAACCCTTTTTTAAACCCCTTTCGACCCAAATTTAAAAAATTTCCCAAAAAAGGGGTCTTTTTTTAAAACCCCCCATTTTATTAATGGAACCCAATTTGGCTAGAATTTCCTGGGACCCCATTTGACCTTTAAAAAACCCTTTTTTTCCCGACCCCACTGTTTTAAAAGTCCGGGAAAAAGGAATCTTTCAAACCACCATTTTTAAAAAATTTAAAGTCTAAATTACAACAACCCCTTGGAACCCCAGCATACCCTTAAAACCTTGGTTTTGACCCAACCCGGGTTTTAAAAAGGGGCCAAGGAAAAAAAGGAGTTCTTTCCAACCCCCCCATTTTAGTTGAATTTGGGTTTAAAATTAAATTCCTTGATAGTTTTTCAAGCTGACCCCAAAACCCGCATGACCACCCGATTTAAAAAAATGCCCGGAAAAAAAGGGGTCTTTTTAACCCCAAAACCATTTTAGTTTCAAATGGAAATTTTAAATATATCCCGTCCTGTGCCCCCAGCTTAACCAGGGCGGGTTAAAAGGGGTGGGCGGTGAGAAACACAGGTTTGGGGGTCCGGGCAAATTTAAATTTAAAACGCAGGTTTTTAAAGGGCCCTGTTGACGCCGCAACGAAAATTGTCGTGTGAAGCGGTTGCCGGGGGGGTGGAAAACGGGAATTTTTTAAGGGAACTCCAGTTATCCATTTAAAGTCAAAAAACTGGGTTTGCGTTTGCCCCTCCGTATCCCCCTCCAATGAAGTGCAACCAATTAGCTTCCACTTGGCAATAGCTGGTGGTTAACGCTCCTGTTACAACCAGGTGCCTTTTTCTTGAGCATTTCTTTTTCCTCATTTTACCTCAACGTGCTGTGGTGTGTGGAGGAAATGGTTCTTGTACTCGTTCTCTGTCCGTCCCATACTCCATGTCCTCTAGAATAACTACTTCTGTCAAGTTTTCCTGTACCCTCCCTTGTACAATTCCAAGAGGAATTTTTTAACAGCTATTTTTTAATCAAGTTTTTTATACTTTAATTCTAGAACAACTACATTTTTAAAATATGAAGGAATCCCCCCAAGTCTTTGTTCTTCTCTTTTTTTTTTTTTCATATTCCAAAACAGTTTACAATGAATAAACATAGGTAACACAAGGCACTGCAGTAACATTTTTCAATATCAGTACATATCACCAATGCTCAAGCATAATCTGAACACATTAAGATGGACATGGTGCACAAGGAATAGACATTTCTCCTTTTTACAACATATGTTTTTATGCCTGCGTTTTAACTGAATCAGAAATGATAATGAGAATGCGTGTTATCTTATATTTTAAACACCTGAGTACAATTGGTGGTGTCCAGACTTGCAAGCCTGACATCAGATGTGGGCAATCCATCCCGTGTGTTCAGTTAACAACATAGTCAATCAGACCTCGGAACTGTCAACCAAGTTTGTTTGAAAACCTAACTCATTGAAACAAAACCGGCGAACTAGGTGGCCACCATAGAGGGAGCGGTGGGTCAATATTATAATTCTATCTACAGAAAGAGGGGTGAGCAAGATATGTTCCCCGAGCGTTTTTCCACCGACTTACCTCATATGAACACTCACAGAGCCATTCTGTCACCTTGACAGTCAATTAGCCCCTGGTTTACTCTAGGGCCGTCAATAAGCCCAGTATATTCCGGTGAGCCAATGGAACTCCATCCAAGGATGAACCAGTGGTGGCCAAGTATTTTCCCATAGATTGATTGTGATCTCTGGCGCATTGATCTCGTTTCCATTTGTTGTAAATGAATATTAATTAAGCCCTTAAAGCAAAGCCGCCATCGAGGGTAACGTCTGTCGATCTCCATAATCTCGGAATCAAGGTCCTTTGCTGCACAGAGCATGAAAATAATAATATGGCCCTGTAAGTGTGGATAATTGGCAGTGGAAAGAATCGGCAGAAGGACGGCACGTGGTCATTTGGTATCTTTATCCCTGTCACCAACTTCATGACCTGTACTACCTAGATCCGCAAAGGACTCGATCGACGGCACATTAACCACCAAATGTGGACATGTTCCCCCCTCCACTCCGCACCTCCAGCAGACATTGGAGACCTGGGTGGTGTATGCGTGCAAGAGTGTGGGCACCCTGTACCAGCTGAGAGCACCTTGAAATTGGAGCTCCTGTGATCCTACAGGACACGATCGATTTAAACGCCAACAATTTGCCTTCTCCGCCATTCCGCTTCCAGATAGGCTCCCCCATTCCTCCGCCCACCTGAATAGGTAATGCGGGCCCAGTAACAAATATGGCTGTACATGAGAAGTCCATATATTTTATGAAATCAGAATGTCCCTCCTGAGCTCCATCTAACTCATAACCTCCAGGGGGGCGGTTAGTTCATGTGAAAGTTCAATTTTGTTTTTGATGCTGGCATAACGTAAAAGGCGCTAATGTAATACCGAAACCAGTTTAGCGGGCAAGATAGGGAAGTTCCTCTTAATCTCAGCCATAGTCTGCATTCTTGAGAGGTGAGGACATCTGCAAACAGCATGCCTCTTGCCCTGCTCCAGCAGTAATGTAAAGGGTGAGCAATTTAGGTTCCAATGTAGGATACCCTTTTATCGGGGTCAGAGACCCACCCGGGGGGAGATATGCCTCCCTTGGTGCCATAAACGCTCCAAGTCTGAATGGTGAGTCTCGTCACCCAGGGAAGCCCTTGTACCCGGCAAGCCCACAGCACCGATGGGGCAGCCAGGGCAAATTGGGAGACGGGCCCTTATTACCATTTTTCTCTTCTATCTGAACCCATAGTTTCCCTAAAGCGATGTTGGTATTAGATCCACAAATCGCACTGCGACTGCCGGCTAAATAATAGTCCTTGGATTGTCGGCAGGGCGAGCCTCCCACCTATCTTCTCTAATAAGGACCGATCTGGCGATTCTCGTCCTTCTTAACCACCCCACAAACGAAGGTGTTCTAATGTTCTTATCAAGGTGTTGAAAAAAGTTTTAGGCAGTAGACATGGGATGTCTGTAGAAGAATAATATTATATCGAAGGTAGATATATTCATTTTATTAGTATGGAGACTCTGCGCCTAACGCCAGTGAAAAATCTTTAACGATGCCCTCTCTTCAGGTCCAATCAAAATGATATTTAATGAGAGGAGTGAAGTTAAATTCTATCAGTCATCTGGGTCATGGGGGATAGTAAAATTCCCAAATATTTTGAAGGCTCGCATCCGCCCACACGAAGGGAACCCCTTTTTTAGGAGGAGATATAGTCGGTGCTTCGCAAGTTTATAACCCATTGCCGTTGATTTTGCAAAATTTATTTTAAAATTGGTTAGGGCCCAAACCGTTTCAGCAAGGGTACATAACCCTATTAGATAGTGGTGTGGGTTGGGAGATATAGAGGCAATAAATCGTCTTGCCTAATCTGCACACTAATACTGACTGTCCTCCAATACTGAATCCCTTGCATGTCAATGGATTATTCTGAGAACTCTTAGTAGGTGTTCCATTATTATCACATACAAGATGGGAGAGAGGCGTACAGCCCTGCCTGGTGCCAATGCGAATGCACAACCGTGGACGTGATAGGTGCCATTAATTCGTATTTGTGGCGCCCGTGTGATTCTGGTATAGGGCCATGACCCTATCGTATCATAAGGAGGACCCAGTCCCTATACTTTTTCAAAATGCCAAATGCCCGCTTTAATGAAAGACAGATCACCTCGCGAGATGCTATCCTCTGCGTCTAAAGAAAGCAGGCAGACTGGGCTTCTTATTCACCTTCATTCCCTGTAAATAGGATATCGTTTTTAGGTGTTATCCCGTGCTTCACGGGTTGGGGCACGAAGTCCTACTTGATCTCACCAATTCGAGGTCCTGCAGGATCAAATTAAATCTATAGGCCTATAAGCTTAGCAAATATCTTCGCATCCTATTTAAGCACGAATCGGTCTATAACTGTTCCATATACAGCGGGTCCTTCCCCTCTTTCGGTATTAAACACAGTAATATATTCAAACAGAAAATGGCGGTGAGGGGGTTAGTCATGAAAGAGGATGATGCATTGAAAGCATCTAACAAGTGACCCTATTAATTCCTCCTTAAGCGTTTTATAAAATTTTGTAATTGTAGACCCGTCTGACCTGGCTCATTGCCCACAGATAATGCTGTGATGGCACGTCAATTCCTCCTAGTGCAAGGGGCCTCCAAGAGGGCTAATCTAACCGCGGACGGTTAGGTGGGGGGGGGTGGGGGGGGTCTGTAGGGTTGTTGAGGTACTCCTCCATCTGTGGCCCTGTGATGTGAACAGGTGTGTTTGGGGAAGGAATTAAATACATACCTGATAGTATGCGCGAACGTTTCCAGGATCTCTATCGTTTCCAAATGCACCTACTTTCCCCCTCTTAGTTTTAATGGACGCCACAAAACAAGACGCCCCTTGTCCTCACGCCCTTGCCAGCATTCTGCTTGGTTCGTATGCTCCATTCATAAAAAGAATGGCACAAAGCTGTCTATAACCTCTTATTCTTTCTGTCCACACTTGTGCACCTCCTGCATCGCTGATTCAGCTCCCTGTAAATACTTCGCCCCCATGCCTCTTATGCGCCATTTCCTAAAGAGTGCAGGGGGCGAGGCAATTTATATCAAGGGCCTCCATGCTTCCCGTTTTATTCCTCGAACTCCATGCATTAGTCAGCACTCCTCGGAGCACGCATTTTAGTGCCTCCCACTTAAGGGTGTGGGGTCTGTATCAACTCAGGAGCATTAGTCACTTCCACAAAGTGCGGACAGGTTGTTTCAGTTCATTCAGACACAGGAGGTCGTTATAGCAAATGTCTCATTTAACCTCCAAGAGAAGATTTTCTAGAGTTTTTCGGTAGCAAACGCATCAGACAATGGACCGGGGCATATCTGAATGTAAGAATATCTTCGATATGCAGGTTTGTACAACCCAGAAAGCAGTGAGTGGTGCGTGACACATAGTCTTAGCGGCTGTACCTATTATGTGTTGGAGAACATAAAAATTGGTGTAGTCCCTCACTTTCCGGGTGCATAATGCGCCAAGCAACACTAAGGACTGCATAGACAGTGTAACAATCTTCCTCATCTTGTTTAGGCTTATTTACGGACATACTGGGTGACCCTGGAAGTATCTATTTATTGGTTGAAAGTGCCACATTGAAAACTTCCACATAAAATTATCTCCCCCTGGGGCAAACAGAGTGAAGTCATCTAGTACCTTGGAGAGAAATGAGAGCTGTCCCTGGTTTGGGGATTAAATGTTACAATTTTTAGGTGGAACGGCCCTGGATGCTTACAACCGGACAAACAGCGGTATACTCTCGCACCTGGATCTCGTTTAACTTCATGGAGGCTGATGATGGGAGAGATTTATGGAAAGGAATCGCTACCCCCCTCCCCCTTTTGTATTAGAGTCGTACATGCTACAATGGCACCAGGCAGGGTAATAATCTTTTTTAGAGCCGGAAGTGTCTCTCGCAGAAATTGGGTTTTCCTGTCAGACATAATATAAGTGAGCGGAACCTTAATGCATCCTTATAAGATACTGTTACGCCCGACTCAGGGATATAGATAACCCCTCACATTGATTTAGGTAATTGTTTATTGTCCGTCAAAGTATATTAAGTGACCAACTCCTCGACATAACTAAGACTGACCCCACCGGCTCAAGAGGTTTTTCCTACCACCCCCGGCTACATAACTCAGAAAAAAACATAACGGACCTGAGGCAGGGCCTAATCTAGCACCCTCTGCCAATTCCCTGTGGCAACAAATCTTCAACCTGCAGCCAACAAAAACTGGCGAAGGACCAGCGTGCAGTGCTGTAGTCCCGACCTATTTGGGGACCCTGGCTGCTAATGTGCATGGCAGAAAAATAATAATCATTGCAAGAAATATACAAATATCGTGATAAAAAGACATCAGTGTTCGTCACCCGCTAGACCTTTTGCGGTCCCAGGGCATATAAGAGAGGTACGACCATGGTTTCCATAGAAACCGTAGTCGCCCAAAAATGAATGGGGGTGCTAATGTGAAAATAGTTAAACGCAGCTTGCTTTCCTATGGGCATGGGGAAGGAATGAGGTATAAGGGCAGAGGGATCAGGGGGCAGGAGAGACAAGTAGAAGGCAAGGGGAGCACAGTAGGGGATAGGAACAGCAATATGCTATCAGCGTGTGGGCCAAAAATAATGAAAGCGTGAATCAAGAGAACATATGCATGAGAGAATGAGACAGTATAAAGATAATGTTTAGATATGCCTCACTGACCCCTACGTCAGAATGGAAGAGTCACACAGGGTCACTGAGTTGTTCCCGTTTCCCGCTGGTGGCTCCTCCCAGTGCGGCCCGGACTCTCTGCGGGGCGGTGAGTCGTGAGACTCCCTGTCTCCGAAACGGGTTTTGGAGCCACTAATCGAACCTACTGAGAAGCAGTAAACAACGAAAGCGCCAGTCCGGGAGTTGGCTGGTGGGAGCTCCAAAGCCGCCAGAAGGAAGGCAGGTGTGATGGAGATCGAAGTTGATCATTCATCTCCTCTTCGTACCCTGTGAAAGCAAACGGAAAAAACCCCATCGGTAGGGGATATCCGTGGGATATGCAGGACGGCTAGTAAAGCTTAAGTGTGGTCCGCAGCCGCAGCGTACGTCTTGACAAGTCCGGAAGCGGGCTATTTGGGTCCCCTCGCAAATTTATGGTAGGCCTCGCGCTGGCCCACTGGATTATGCTTCCTTGATGGTCATAATATGGATTGCTGCAACATACATCCCGCGGCTTATGTCTCACAACACTTGGAGGTCTGAGCGCAGCACGATGCGCTCGTCGATTTCAAAAGGTTCCGCCCAGATCCCTACCTAAGAGTTTCATTTGAAAACCTTGGTGAGGGTTATGTGAGGTCCGGTGTTCTTACATCGTCCCGGGATGCCACGAATTCTTAAATTGGTTTATCCCGTCGGTTCTATGATTTCTCGATGTCATCCATATGTTCAATCAGATTGGAAGAAGGGTTTTTTGAGCATACACACTCGACGTTGCATGGTGGTCAATGTGCCTGTACTTTCTTAGTGTTGTTCCCCATGTTTTGACATTTATGCTTTAGCAAGGAGACGTCTGTCTTAACAGGCCTGTAACTCACTTCTCCATGTGGTTTTGAGATTCTAGGGCTAGTGCAGCTAAATCACTCTTGCTAGGTATCCGGAGTAGGAGTGCTTGTATTTCAGATAGCCCTGTGTTAACACGAAGCATCGTGTCTGCCTGCGGGATGGCGCAAATTATGAGGCTCTCTTGTTGTTGGGCTGTAGTGTGGAAGAGAGTGTGGTCTTGGCCGTTATGGCCTGAAGCAATGTATATCAATGTCCGCGGAGCACTGCCAGTCAGCTATTAAGGGAGTGATTCACTTCATCCCTGTTAGCGATGCAGCAGGGCTTTAGTGAGTGCAAATAAGGGGGGCTGGAAATCCAGGGCCTGCCCCGGTGCCCTGCTTGCATCCATGGGTGGAATACAGCGGACTCTCCATCCCCTCTAATGCCCACGGCCTCAACGTCCTCTGGTGGGGTACTACTAACCCCCCACAGCATCCCTGTGCAGAAGTTCCGTCTTTCAAACGCCCTGCCATTTATGGGTCCCTGGGCAGTGTAGGATCTCCACCTCCTGTCTCCTCTGCCAACAGTGCCCTCCTGAATGCGGTGCGTGTGAGGGCCACCTTACCCCCTTATCCCGCTGTTTCGGGCATACCCGTGGCTCCAGACGTGTGAGAGGCCGGCTCCGTGGGGGATCCCCTGCGTGACTGCCGTGCTCCGTGGCGGGGTGTCGCATGCTGTCCGCGCTCCTTCTGCTCTCCTCCCATCTCTGGGTGTAGTGCCCAGGGCAGCTCCAGTGTATCAGCCCCGCAGATATCCACTTGCCGCGGTCTCCTCGCAGCCCTCGGCTTCCCGCGCCGCCGGGTTGGTGCCGCAGCCTCCTCTCCTGCTCCCAAGATGGCCGCCCGGGTCAAGTGAGCTGTCTCTGGAGACAGAACGAGCTTTTTTTTTCCGCCAGCGGAGCAAAGAAATTAGAAATAAGCATATCTTGCGTCTGCAGGCCCAGGTGAAGGCCTCTGCTCTTCTTCTTTCCAGACGTTTGAACCCATTTTGCAGAGTTTAAACCCCAATAACTTGTGATATCCGATCCCTGGATGATCCTCTCCCTACGCACTTCTCTCCAGCAGCATAGGCAGGGCCATGCCTGGTTTCTCATTTTTTTAATGTAAATTAAATTGGTTTGATACTTATGTTAAAGATCTTGCAAAAACAAGTCACATTTTGCAATATGTGTCCATTAACAGTGTCCTACTACCTATTCCTGTTTTCTGACAGCACACCATCACCCTTGAGCCACTCTTGACACTGAGAGCGACACACCACCATATACACAACACACACCACATACACACACACGCTTGTACACACACACAAAGCGTGGCGAACCTTAGTAATAGCTGCATGTCACAGCAAAATGCCCCCAAAAATGCAAAACATGACCCATGACCACTTGGACAATGTGAAGAACAAATGGTCTGTTAGAAACAACATTTTTTTTATAATAGGACTGTAGTATAGCTGGCATGTCACAGCACATGCCCCCAAAAAATTCAAAACTTGACCCATCTTTTGAAATTGTGGAAGACAATATGTCTATTAGAAACTACAATTTTTTAGAATAGACCTGTAGTATTGCTGCATTTCAAATGGCAGCATACCAAAAAATATAAATACGACTTCTCAGCCACTGTAAAAAATTGAGTAGGATGAAATGTGCCACTTAAAGCCACAATACTGTTCCAAAGGGGAGGACATAATTATTGCTGTATCTCACAGCAACATGACCCCATAAAAATTTTAAAAATTACTTCTCAGCCACTGTTAAAAAATTGTGAGGCAACCATGACCCCACAACCATTTGACAAGCGCAAAAATTCTAAAGATGAAAGTGAGTAAATGGAATAGGTTTTGTCATGAAAACCTTTGTGTTCTTTTACCGGTTCTCCTCACAGCAAAACCATCAAAATGAACTGTTTGGTAACTGAGAATAAAAATTGCAAAGTAAAGATATGATCATTTTTAAAAATATTTTTTCAAGAGGACCATTTCTGTTATGGAGGAATGTAAGTTGACCATCAACTAATCGGTAATTCGCAATTGGGCCACAACAATCATCTGAGATCCATGCCCTGATTCATCTTGATGAAAAGTCAAAACGATCCACATTATCTGTGGAAAGCCGTATGTGTTTGTCTGTATGACTTCCTCCGACTGTGCTGAAGGTCCCCGCTCAGATATGACGCTGGCTGCTGGTGCAGGACAACAAACCTCTATGGCGTGGCAGCCAGCTCGGGCCATTCGTCATTTTGGATTACCCAAAGTCCTATTGGGTCGGAACACATACAAAAACATCGGTGTTTGATACTCAGATATAGTCGTGCACACATGATCTTAAGCTGGTCTCTGTGTGTTGTATCGGTGGCCTGCATTGCATGCAATGTGAGGTGGTAAATAAAGATTTGCCAGATGTCACCCATTAGGGCCTTCTGGCCACCTTGCCTGCTGAGCTGCTGCCGCTACGGCTTACTTGGCATTCATACTGCTGTCACGTCGCTGGCGTAGTTCCACCGTGAAATTTTGAAGACCGTGGAAGCAGGACCGCAACAATTGTCTCCAGTTGAATCAATCAGCAAGGAGTTCTCCATTTTCCTGCATTACTCTCTATTGGGTGGTGGAAGAAAATTGCTGTTTTTTTTTTGTACTGGGGATCCAGGAGGGTGGCCACCCCAGTAACTGTTGGTTCCAGTTTGATGGCCTTATGCGAGGGATCATGTTGGAGGAAATGGAGCATCCAAGCACTCATGTGAGAGATTGAGCCCTTGATTTACCCAATCCTCAGGGTGAGTGGGGGGCACTAGCAAACTGATCTTTCCTCATCTTCCTCATCTTTCCTCCTCCTGCCTCAAATTCGCGCCAGACCTCTTTCCAAGGCAGGGGACGTTGGTAACATCGGTGTCATGAATAACCTCCTCCTCCTCCTCCTCCTCACCTCCTTCCGGCTGCCGCTCCAGCACAGCTTCAACACACTAAGACCTGACTTGCCTGAGATGAATGCAACCCTGAGAGCTGATGCGCCACCTTGCCACTAGCTCTGGACCCCGAACCAATGGCCTAATGAAGACCGATGAATTGTGAAACTGTCGGGCCTTGTGGATTTGACGGAGAGAAAGGCTCCGTGGTCCGCATCTGTGTCCGACTCCTCCTCCGTCGCTGGCGGGACCTGTTGGTTTCAGAGTGTCCAACGATCGTTCCAGACTAAGATCACCAACAATGCTCATGCGACAAGGGCATTTTTCCGCACTGACCATATTGGTGGTTTTCTTCAAAACTGGCAAGGATGGTGCAGAGCTCTTTCACCTGCATCCACTCTCGGTCGCTGGCTCAACACCACGAGGTCCCACACCGCTGCTTGTTCAGGGCCATGTGTCACTTCGTCTGCGTCATGCATTGCGGCTGCTGCCACAATCGCTGCGAGCATGTTGATGTGGAATTCCAGCGTGTTGCCACGTCAACAATGAGACGGTTGACGGGGATGCAGAGCTTGACGCAGCTAACGCAGCCAGCGAGACGAAGCAGTGGTGCGAACAGGCGAAGTGCGAACTCAGACCTCGAGCCTTTACTTTCAGCAGGCAGTCCAGAACCGTGTATCTCTTTATAATTTTCTGACGACCAGTTTCATGACATGTGCCGAGGCAAGGGATGTGCTCCAGCCTACCGATCTTAAGGCGGCCAGCAGATTTTTCGCGCCGTTATCGCATTCCACCTGCCTGGCAACAAGGTTTCATGTCACCCACCACGCTCGGGTCTCGTTGCGGAGAGTCGTCCACCGGAGCTCCTGACCTGTGTGGGGACGATCTCCAATACAGATTAATTTCAAACGGGCTTGTTTCTCTGGGCATACGTGATGCCCACCAGAGGACCTGGGGGAAAGAGCCCTGCACCATTCCCTGCGTTTTTGAAGAGCGTCGCGACCGAGCCTGAGAGCCACCGTCACCCCCCCAGAGACTTCCACCCAGCTAACCCAGTGAGCTGTCACAGAGATATAGCGGCCTTGGCCGTGCTTACTAGTCATGTTACGGTGTGGGAGATGTGACTTTACCGGCCACCGATGCAGACAACGCGCTTGAATTTTCAGATGACATGTAGCGGGCCAGCCGCAGGGACGGCTTTTCTGTCAAAAGAATGCCTGCACGGCAAATCTGGTATTGGGGCAGGCAAGGGCCATGGACGTGGCGGAACCCAATCTTGTGTCCCACCAGTTGAGTATACGACTACAGGGCAAATTTTCCAAGGCCCAAAAGCCTGGCAATGCCGACAACAGGCTTTTGGCTTTGGGAATGGTTTGGGTTAAAGTGTCTCTCTCTGCTCCCAAAACCTGAAGACAGAAGGCTGTGCTGCTAGACTGCGCTGTAGCGCATGCAGGTCGTCAACTGGCAAAGGAAAGGGTAGGATGGGTCCTGGTGGTGCTGGTGTACTTGGGCGACGGTGGAGGCTGAAGCGGAGGCTGATACCCATGATCAGGACCTCGATAGACATGGGCAGCTGAGGAACGCTTGGTGGTGACGGAGGAGGAGGAGGAGGCGGAGACATAGGGTTTTACAGTGGTTGGAGGCCGGCGTCGGTCTGGCCTTTTTTGGCCAATGTTCCCTCCATTTACAAAACTCATGCATTCGCTGCATGTGACTAGACATGTGGTGGTTTGTATAAGAAAATAACCACTTAAGGTCTTGCCTCACTTATGCGTTAACGCAAAGCGGCATAATGACATCGCTGGTGATCAGAGGCTTGCCTCATAGAAGGCCCAGGCTTAAGAGGTCCTGGAAACTTTTTTGACGGCGATAAGCGAGGAGCGGATGAGAGAGCGCTGACCGTGGCTGGCGAAATCCATATCGCGGAGTTCTGGCGACCTGCCCTCCCTTCCACTTTTGGTGGGCGGGAACCCATACGACACTACCCCATCGTCTTCCTCCCTCGACCACCTGATGTAGCGCTCGCAAATAGCAAATTCTTCTGCGGATGATGATACCAGGGATGGATCCAGCAATGTCGTCATCATCATCATCATCAAACAAATGGTGACTTGGTCGTCCCTGACTTTCTGCGATCAGAAGCTGCGGGCTACAAGCAAGAGGGCCTGCAAGGCGTTGCGACCGCCCGGATTTTTGCCGATTGACCGCTTTCCTCGTCCTCCTCTGATGGCATCATAAACTGGGCGTCAGAGCAGACTAAATCATCCCATCCTCTTGATCTTTTAACAGTGCCTTCTGACCCAACCGCATTTTGTCATCAAAGAAGGTCCTCAGACAAGGGATTATCCATATTGGTTGGTACAATAGTTCACATTTTGGGCTGCATCATGTTGGCAAACGGATGCTGATGCATGCTGATGATGACATTTGTGGCAATGACTGGGAGATCAGGAGGTAATACTGCTGATGCAGGTTGCATTAACCACTGAAGACAAGATGGTGACGCTGTTCGTTACTGAGATACCACAGGGGCCCCTGACCCAGCGATTACAGGTCCTGAACGGTCCTGCAACTTACGATCCACTGGCATCGTGTTTTTTCGCCAGCACTGGAAGGAAGTCACCGTCTCTTGTACCCTCAAACCCCATGTGCTACCCCCCCTCTTTGCTCGCTTACCCACCTGCATTATGCACTCATGATTCAGAATATAAAAATTTGAAAGGTATTGAATAGTTTTGGGATAAGTTCCTCTTATTAAAAGACAGCAATTCACAGCTATTTCTCAAATCCCTCTAATCAAAACAAAGATGGCTGGATCAAATTTAAACTGCAAGGGTCTCTATCAACAAATCTGGACTGGGCAAGAAGTGCAAAAAAACCACGTACTGTTAGTGTTTATTCGTATAATACACGTTATTTTTTGCACCTTTCAATATCACCTGTGGTGACAATAATATTGCTGTTTTAAGTTTTTTCGTGAGCAAGCTGGTCGTCATAACAAAGCTTTTAGTAGCGCCAAAGTCAAAAAACACGTATCTGAAATGTATATTCGAATAATAAAATGTATTTTTTGCACCTTTCAATGTCACCTGTGGTGACTTTATAAAAATTGCTGTATTAAATTTAACCTGCAAAGTAGATCTATCAACAAAGCTTGGCCTGCGCCAAAGTGAAAAAACGCAAATCTGAAATTATTCGGATAATAAAAGGTTTAATAAAGAAAAAATTTTTTTTGGGCCCTACAATTCACCTGTGTTAACTAAAAAATTGCAGTATTCACATTTAAGTGCAAGTGCCTACAATGAACAAAGCTGTAGTGCGCGCAAAGTAAAAAAACACTTAACTGAAATTTATTCGGATATTACAAGGTATTTTTGGCACCCATCAACCTGTGCTGACTTGCTGGATTCCTAATTAAGTACAAGGGTGGAGATATTCAACAAAGTGGAAATGGGCAAAAATTGAAAATGAACATCCTTATCTGAAAATGTAAATACTGATAATAAAAGTGGGGTTTTGCACCTAACAAAGAGACCTGCAGTTACTATAAATAGATGTGTATCCTGTAAGTTTCAGGCTGCCCAATACCAGGAAATATTTCAATAAAAACTGTTTAATAATAAAGCTATTGCAATGTCTACACAAGTCTTGGTGAACTTTACCCCAGTATTCCTTTATAGAGCTTTGTCAGTGTTCGCCCGTGGGGCCCCCTCTTCCGCATCCGCCCCCCCCGTGACTTTTACAGCGTAGATGCTCCTTTAAAATTCTCTACCTAACTAATAAAATCTCCAAATCACTATCCAACTAAATTGTAAGGATCACCGCTATAGTAGAGTTTTTCTCTGTGAGAAATATAATAATATCGCTGAGCTGTATTGGACTCAAGCAGAGCGCACGTCCCTTCTGCTCTGAGACGTCTGAGAGTACACTGAGGCTGGAACAGGAAACGCAGTTCTATTTAAAACAGGTCATGTTTGAATTTTTTCCAGCCAATCGCAACCATGGCACATCCCAGTCATGACATCGCACACACATCACAACCTGCTCTATTCTGTAATATGATTTGCTGGCCGCCAAAATTACAGGAAGCCCCAAAAATGGCGCAATCTTAATAGATGATGACACAGATTTTAACCTAAATTATTGCATGATCTAAAAAATCCGATCACCATAAAAACTGTGCCGATTTCAACTTTGTCAATAATAATCGCTCAACACTAATTACTATGCCTTGAAAGAATTTGGCCAAAGAAAAAGAAAAAAGCAGAGGGGATGCTCTTATTGTGAAGTACAGTTATAATAGGATACAAAAGAATATAAAATCTCTGTGAACTAAATGCTCACCTTTATGGGTTGTGTATTAGACCAGAGGCACAACACTCATATACGTTTGAATAGACTGCGTTTGAGTCTTCCAGCAGCAGCCGCGGGTCCCTCCTCCAGAGCCACAGAGAATACGGCAGCAGGTACGAAGTATCAAGTAGATATATAAAAAACAGATCCCGGCACTCACTATAAAAATACCTCTTTGAGGCAATATAACCGTACTATTAAAAAAGGTTTCATTATTAAAAGCAAATTCATAAAAGAATGTAAACCTTTTTAAAGTATAGAATACTGAAAAACTCAACGTGTTTCTCGCCTAGAACTGGCACTATATCAGGAGTCAGGAGTCATATCAATGATATTCTTATATATTCTTAATATATTCTTTTATGGAATTGCTTTTAACAATAAAACCCTTTTTTAATAGCACCATTATATTGCCAAAAAGAGGTATTTTTATAGCTAGTGCTGGGATTCATTTTTTCTATGTACACTTTAAACAATTTGGGACAGCCCATATGGGGAGGTCATGTCTTTGGAAGATTTTGGTTTATTGGCAACATCTGAGTTAATTAGAGACACACCTGTGGATGTATTTTTTATGCACACCAGAAACACATTGCTTCTATGCGTAACATCATGGTAAAGTATAAAGAAAGCCAAGATATCAGAAAGAGAAATGTGGACTTGCAAAAGTCTGGATCTTCCTTGGTTGCAATTTTCATAAACTGAAGGTGCCTTGTTCATCTGTACAAGCAATTATATGCAAGTACAAACAAGATGGGACTGTCCAGCCATCATAATGCTCTGGAAGGAGACAGAGCTGTGTCTCAGAGATGAATGTGCTTTGGTCCGACATGTACATATCAATGCAAGAACAAAAGCAAAATACCTTTTGAAGATGCTGGTGGAAGCTGGTAAGATTATGTTATTATTCGCAGTGAAACAAGCCATTACTCCAAAAGAAACCTATAAAAGCCAGATTAATGTTTACAAATGCACACAGGAACAAAGACCTACATTTTTGAGACATGTCCTGAGGTCTGATAAGACTAAAATTGAACTGTTTGGCCATAATGACGATTGTTACATTTGGAGGAGAAAGGGAGAAGCTTGGAAGCCTAAGAACACCACCCCAACTGTCAAATAGGGTGATGGCAGCATCATGTTCTGGGGTTGTTTTGCTGCAGGAGTTACAGGTGTACTTCACAAAATAGATGACATCATGAGGAAAGAAGATTATGTGACAATACTGATTCAACATCTCAGGACATCAGCCAGGAAGTTAAAGCTTGGGCGAAATGGGTCTTCCAAATGGACAATGACCCAAAGCACACTGCCAAACTGCTTACAAAGTGGCTTAAGGACAACCAAATCAATGTTTTGGAGTGGCCGTCACAAAGCCCTGATCTCAATCCTATTGAAAATTTATGGTTAAAGCTGAAAAGGCAGGTGTGAGCAAGGAAACCTACAAACATGGCTCAGTTACACCAGTTCTGTCAGGAGAAATGGGCCAAAATTCCTACCAACTATTGCGTGAAGCTTATGGAAGGATATCCGACACGTTTGACCCAACTCATACAGTTTAAGGGCAATGCTACCAAATACCGTACTAATGAAATGTATGTAAACCTTTAACTTTACAGAAAGTAATAAAAATGCCTTAAAAAATTATCTCTCTCATTATTCTGGCATTTGGCGAAAATAAATAATTTTGGCAATCCTAATTGACCTAAAACTGTTAAGGTTTATTCTGATTTCATGTCAGATAGAGAAAAACATGCATATGTGTCTCTTTATATAGTGTTAGTGTATATACATTTCTGGTTTCAACTGTAAATATGGCCGCATATTGTCGGTGTAATAATGGGTTAGGTGGATGCTAAATCTATAGTACAGCTCAGGGTATATGCAAGGAACAAACCTAACAGAGTACAAATACCTCCACAGATTTTCATGCAAAATATAGAGTGCTGAAGAATCTTTTATATTTATTACATAGGATTGGCAGTCTTTCCATAGGCACCCCAGTGTCCATACAAGCCAATAGGAGTGTGACATCTTCTTTGTCCAATACTGAAGTAACATTATAGGGGCATTAGTTACTACATAGTGGTGACATGTGGTGATCATGTGGTGGTATTTGCTGGCCCTTGCACTGAGTCTGACCTGCAAAATATAGATAACATTGTAAAATCTAGCAAAAACTAAACCTGGAAACCCAGTAATTACATTATTGTATTTTTTTTCCATGTTTACCCACAAACATTTTTTTCTTTGTCGGGGGTAGAGGGGGTGCAGAGGCTTTGGCTGTTTGGGCCCCTGAAATTTCTGTTGCCGTCCTGGTCAGAAATAAAAGATTTTTCAGTAGTGTCACAATATAAAGGCCATAAGTGAGCCCAGTTTCTGTCTCTCAGAGGACTCCATACTACATGGTCTACCTCTATAGTATGGACGCCATTGCTTTCTTGCTACATCAGTATGTACATACTAACTGGTCTTCATTGGACACTGTGGATGCTTTGAGTGTCAGTTCTTATGAGGAAATCCTTTCATTTAGCATTTCTGTACAGTGTGATTGTAAGCTGCCTTATAGCTCCAGAGATTATGCCTGGAGTTCTGAGAAATGTACCTTGGGGGTAATAAGAGGTAATAAGAGGTTCTTGAGGGAGTACTGCAAAGTTAATTAGATAATCAACCTATATTGCAGCCAGATACTTGTTATAGAGTATTCCTACTGTAGGTTTATAAATAACGTTAATACATCTCTGTTATGCAAGCAGCTCATATGTGAAGTCACTTAAGTGCAGGGCTAGTGAGTTTCCATATGTTTATGGAAACATCATAGACTTTACAGGGTTAAGTAGCCAAATATTCTTACTTAAAATCTCATGGATAATAAAAAATAGACCAGGTGGATTTGGGAGGGGGGAAGTTTCTTGTTAATCATCCATACTTATCTTTTTATTTGATTCAATAAATAATGGCCGATAACACTTCCATTCTCCCTCGCTGGATACGCTTCAGGTCTTAGAGCTGTCTTGCTGGGTCCTAACCAGGGCCATAACAGACCAGGGGGTCCCGTACCAAATGGAGATGAGCCCCAATCACCTAATAACAGGACACTGAAAAAACAACATAAGTAGCAATATTTAAAGGTATAAATAACAGCATCATATAGTGCAAAGCAGAAAGCCACTAACTTGCTCTTCCCTACAAAAAGGTAAAATGTTCTTGTACATGAATGGGCTCCTTTGCAACCCAGGACCCATTAGCAGCTATTGTTTTTTCTATGTCTATACCTACACTTATGGCAGGTTTGGTGTCTTTGGATTTTTTTCCAGTCTAGGATTTAAATTTAGGGGTTTGCTCTGGGGTCAAAGGTAATTTAGAGGTCTGGGTCTGATTCATTTTAGGGTCTGGGACCTGGATTAGAGATTGGCGAATCGATTCTAACAAGGTGGAATTTGTTTAGAATTTCGGGAAAACTTCTGTTCTGCACGAAGCCGAAGTTCAGAGTGATTCGCCGGAACGCAGCGTCTCTTTTATTGGTAAAACAGCCGTGAGCACATGCCGTTACATGGGGCATAGAACTCTGGGAGGAAGAAAGGAAC
This sequence comes from Phyllomedusa bahiana, assembly GCA_025379985.1. Lineage (NCBI taxonomy): Eukaryota > Metazoa > Chordata > Amphibia > Anura > Hylidae > Phyllomedusa > Phyllomedusa bahiana. Next base: position 49,249 of record JAODAL010020723.1, read on the forward strand.
ACCCTCAATGACATGTGCAGACATGAAGCCTATCAGCGACCGGCGGGCTTCTGTGACGTCACAGCCCTATAAATACAGACGCCATCTTAAATCCTCACACTACTCACTGTCTGTCCTATCATAAGCATCTATCTGCTGCTCTATAGAAATCATCATAAAACAAACTGCTTTTATCAATGGCTGGGGGGTGGGAGACCACCAGAAGTCTATGTCAGTTGCCTCTACCTCAACCAGCGTTCTGTAACTGCTGCTCTATATAAAACATTATAAAACAAACTGCTTTTATCAGCGACTGGGGCCAAAGAGCTTCACAAGTGGTTCAGTTGCACACATTTAATGCTACCAGCGTTATCATTTTGTTTTAGTTTGTGGGGTATTCTCCCTAAAGTCCAGGGTGTGTGTAATTCTGCCCCATATACGCCTCAATTTCACAAGTTTTTTCTGTAGGGTATTTTATATCCAAAGTTCATTTAGCCTGTTGTTAGTGGGTTAATTTGGAGTTAAATACAGTTTGTGTATTTTTGCGCCATAGACGCCTGAATTCCACTGGGTGTTTCTGTAGGGTATTTTAGAAACTAATTAAAATAGTGAACATAAAGCTGTCAGAAGATCAAAGAACTCAATCCCAGGTTTGGAACAGGTTGGCAAAGGGCACAAATGGTTCCCATTGCAATGCCCAGAGCGGATGGCAGGATCTAGAATCAAGAAACAATGTTGTGTCAATTAAAAAATCATGAATACTAAGTAGGTATCAAATATTCTTCATTAATACCGTATTTTCACCTTTATTAACATTCATTCTTTCATTAACAATTTATTCTCTGGAAGACTAAATTACAAGTCTTGCAGAGACTAGATAGAACAGAGACAGATTACTCCTTCAGTACATAACGTTAACAAGAATCACCCACCAATGTCACTTACAAAGCATAAATAATGCAAACAACACAAAATCATAAAATATTACATCATAACTATATATACTTTGGAAGACAGCGACAGGCTCAAAGACTGGCCCATCTTCTCGTTCAGTCAAAGAACTACTATATGGTCTCTGTTCTGCACCACTATACAGCGAGGATGAACTATTTTTGGTCAGTCTGCTGCTTCATACAGTAGGCGGACAAATACTGATGTGGAGAATGGCATGGCAGGTTATGTTGCGAGAGGTCAGGGTCATACTGAGACCATTGAGGAGGACAGCATTGATGGACAAACACAAATCGATGAAAATATGATTTTAATATGATTTTATTTAGGCGCCAATACAGTTTTATGTGGACACTCTAAGGTGTTAAAAAGTAATAAACACCCCTTAAAAAAAAGACCCCATATTGGAAACTACATGCCTAAAGGAATATATCCAGGCGTGTAGTGAGTATATTGACCCCACAGATCTTTATAACAAAATAGTACAGGGTAGATACAGGTAACCCAGTAGTACCGATCAAAATAATTAATAGTCAAGAAAAAATACTACAAATCACTGGACAAGACTATAAAACCTAACTTTTAATAGACACTAATAAAAATATAAATACATTAACACTACACTATCCCTAAGAAGATCCTATCCTAATTAATGGTCAAGAAAAAATACTACAAATCACTGGACAAGACTACAAAACCTAACTTTTAATAGACGCTAATAAAAATATAAATACATTAACACTACACTATCCCTAAGAAGATCCTATCCTAAAGACTACCTATAAAAATGTGGAAGAAATCATCCTGATAAGGACGGTTCCACCTGGAACCTAAGCTATCTAACCCCTAGCGCACCCTAGATATAATAAAGGTACACCAATAGAAACTAATATATAGAGCACCCAGTAAAAGATATAACCAAGATATAACCCTACGGACAAAAGACAAACCCGGCGTGTTTCTTTCCCAAGGTCTAACAGGAATTCATTAGGGGTATAGTCATGTACTGTATACAAAGAAATTAACTAGATAAGTAGCAATAACCAGAAGCATATCACAACATCAAAGATATATTAAGTAGCGATGGCACACTATATAGTAAACAGCTCCAGAATTATAGTCAAAACTAATGTATATGCTCCCTAAAATGCATAGGTGTATATAGCAATATGGCAGTGGTCATTAAACTCACCTAATTATGCAGCATACAAGGGAGACAAAATACTCACAGATATAGATGACAGTCTATCAAATCCAATTCATACAAATGGTCACAAGTAGTGTTGAGCGATTGCGTTGGCTATCGAGATCGATCGATAGTCGATAGTTGGCCGCTATCGATAAGGTTTTTCGATAGTGAGCATCGATTATGCGCGATGACCATTAAAGTCTATGGGAGAGCAACAACACCTTCATTATTACACCCAAACAAGGCTGGAGAAGCTGAAATTAACATCCACAACAGTCAAATGGATACGTGCTACATCTTAGGCAACACACTTAGGTTATAAAAGTCACAGAAAAAAAAGTCACAGACCATTTACTATCCCTGTCTTGTACCACAGCCTGACCCTTAAACCTGCATCACCCACAAATTAAAAAGTGCCAGAAGGCAGTATGATTTGAACCATCATGTTACTTGAACTGGACATTGAATATCCCTGTCCTGGAACGCAGCATGAGCCCCAAACCTGCATGACCCCCACATTTAAAAAGTGCTGGAAAAAGGAGTCTTTCAACCACCATTTTAGTTGAACTGGACATTGACTATACCTGTCCTGGGCCACAGCATGACCCAGGGCCGGAGTTACAGTGGGTGCGGTGAAAGCCCAGGCTGGCGTCTGTCATCTATTAACACGCAGGTTAAAATGCCCTGATGACGCAGCAACGAAAACTGTCGTGCTGAAGCAGAGTGCGGAAGCGGAAGTGTGAGAACTCCAGCCTTCCTCTGTACACAGTCAATACCTGGGTAGCGCTTGCCCCTCCGTATGAGTGTGGACCAATTGAGCTTCACTTGGAAATACTGGTGGTTAACGCTCCTTTTACACACAGGTTACCTTTCTCTTTGCATTCATTTTCTCATTTTACTAAACGTGCTGGAGGAAATGGTCTCTGTACTTTGTTCTCTGTCCGTGCTCCATACTCCATGTCCTCTGAATAACCTACATCTGGTCAAGTTTTCCTGTACCTCCCTTGTACAATTCAGAGGAATTTTTTTAACAGCTATTTTGTACATGCAAGTTTTTTAGTACTTTAATTCTAGAAAACACATTTTTAAAATAGGATGGAATGTCTTTTTTTCTCTTTTTTTCATTGTATTAAATGGGTTGTCTCAATACAGGGATTGATAGCTATGTTAAAGATCTTGCAAAAACAAGTCATTTTGCAATATGTGTCCATTAACAGTGTCCTACCTATTCCTGTTTCTGACAGCACCATCACCCTTGAGCCACTCTTGACAATTGTGAAGAACAAATGTCTGTTAGAAGCAACATTTTTTAGAATAGGACCTGTAGTATAGCTGCATGTCACCGCAAAATGCCCCCAAAAATTCAAAACATGACCCTTGAGCCACTTTGGTCAATTGTGAAGAACAAATGTCTGTTAGAAACAAACATTTTTAGAATAAGACCTGTATGTATTGCTGCATGTCACAGCAAAATGCCCCCAAAAATTCAAAGCATGACCCTTGAGCCACTTTGGTACAATTGTGAAGAACAAATGTCTTATAGAAACAACATTTTATTATAATAGACCTGTAGTATTAGCTGCATTTCAAAGCACATGACCCAAAAAATTATAAAAATGACTTTCTCAGCCACGTTAAAAATTGTGAGGGAGAAATGCCACTTAGAAGCCACATTTCTGTTCCAAAGGACTATAATTATAGCTGTATCTCACAGCAACATGACCCCAAAAAATTATAAATATGACTCTCAGCCACTATTAAAAATTGTGAGGAGAAATGCCACTTAGAAGTCACATATTCTGTTCCAAAGGACCATGTTTATTGCTGTATCTCACAGCAAAAATGACCTCAAAACCATTGACAATGCGAAAACTTCTTAAGATAAAGGGGAGTAAATGAAATACGGTGTTGTCATGAAACCTTGCGGGTCTTTTACAGTCTCCTCACAGAAAAACCACAAAATGAACTGTTGGGAAAAGAGAATAAAAATTGCAGTAAGAAATGATCATTTTAAAAAAAAGTTTTCAAGAGACCATTTCTGTTTGAACAGGAATGTGAAGTAGACTGGCAACTAATCGGTGACCTCGCAATTGGGGCCCCGACATCACCCAGAAAACCATCCTTTTCATTTTATGAAAATCAAAACATCCACATTATCTTGGAAACCGGATGCTTTTTGTCTGAAAAAGACTCCTCCACCCTTGGGGCTGAAGGTCCGCTCAGATATGCCTCTGCGGGGAAAGGACAACACCTCTATGGCGTACACCAGCTGGGGCCCCTTTCCCCTTTCCTTTTTTGGATACCCAGAATTTCTTTTGGGGCCCCGGGAACCCATGCAAAAACATCGGTTGAAACGCAGATATCGTGCAAAAATGTTTCTTAACTGATCTCTGTGTTTTTTGGATTTTGTGCCCCTTTGGGCCATGCTTTGGGTGAGGGGGTTAAACAAAGATTCCCAGAGGCCCACCCATTAATTTCCACCTTCCCTGCTGCGCCGCTACGCCATTGGGCACTCACTCTTTCACTTCGCTAATTTTTTCCCCCCTGACTTTTGGGGAACCCTGAAGAAACCGCAACAGATTTTCTCCGTTGATAAATCAAAAAGGTCTCCTTTCCCTGCATTTTACTCTCTATTTGGGGGGGTTTGGAAAAAGTGCTAAATTTTTGTTTTGTCCCGGGGAATCCAGGGGGGTATCACCCAGTAACTTTGTTCTTTTTATCCCCTTTAAAATGCAAGGATCAGTTGGGGGGAAATGGGCACCCAAAGAAATCATTTTGAGAGAGGGACCTTTTTCCCCCCAACCCTCGGGGCCCGGGGGGCCTAGCAAATTTCTTCCTCATTCCTCCTCCCCCTTTAAAATTTTCCCCCCCAACCTTTTTCCCAAGGGGCGGGAAACGTCGGTAACATGGGTTTCTAGGAATACCTCCCCCTTTCCCTCCTCCTCCGCTGCCCCCGGGCACAGCTTCAACAACCCCTTGGCTTCCCCAGATTTCACCCTGAGACTAAATGCGCCACCTTCACTAGTTTCTAAACCCCAACCACGCCTAATGAAAAACCGATAAAATTTGTGAAACTGCCCCGGCCTTTGGATTTGACGGGGAAAAAGGGCTCCGTGCCGAAATCTGTGCCCCTTCTCACCCTCCCGCTGGCGGGACCTGTTTTTCAAGTGCCCCCAAAACCTTTCCCAGAACTAAAAAACACCACAATCCCCATGCTGAAAAGGGGAAAATGCCCCCACTGCCCTTTTTGGTTGGTTTCCCTTCAAAAGGGCGGGAGGGTGCAAGCTTTTTTCACCTCCCCATCCCCTTTGGCTCAACCCCACCAGGTCCGTCCCCTGCTTTCACCATGTGTCACTTCTACTGGTTAATGGCATACGCTGCTGCCCACAACCCCTGGGGGCATGTGGAGGGGGGGAAATTTTCCCAGCGTTTCCCCACGTCAAAAATTAAGGGTTTGACGGGAAGGGCCAAGCTGACCTGCAACCAGCCCAGGCGGGACGAAGCGGGGGGTGCGAACGGGAAGTGCGAACTCAGACCCCCACCCTTTCAAGCAGGCACCCCAACCCCGGGGTTACCTCTTTAAAATTTCTGGACAAACAAGGTTAAAGACATTGCCCCAAGGGGAAATTTGTTTCACCCAACCCGATTTTAAAGGGGCCCCAAAGCAGATTTGGGCCCATTATCCCCACACCCCCTTTTCCTGGCACAAGGTTCTTTCACCCACCCAGCGCTGGGGGGGGGGGGGTCTCTTGCTTAGAGCCTTTCCACACCCTACCTGGTTTTGGAGGGTCTCCGGGGGCAGTTTAATTTCAAAAACGGCCTGGGGGTCTCGGGCACTTTTGCCCCCAAAGGGGAAACCTTGGGGGAAAGAGCCCTGCACCATCCCTGGGGTTTTGAAGAGCGGGGCCGCCGAGCCTAGACCACCGTCCCCCCCCAAGACATCCCCCCACTCCCCCAGTGACCTGTCACAGAGATATACGGCCTTGGCCTGTTTTACTAGTCCATGTGTTGGGTGGGGGGGGGGGGGGGGGGGGGGGGTTTGGACTTTACCGGAACAAAATCAGACAACCCGTTAAATTTTAATGACATTTGTGGCCAGGCGGGGGGTTTTCGGGCAAAAAATCCCCTCCCGGGCATTTTGGTTTTGGGGGCAAGGGGGGCCATACGTGGGGGAACCCATCGTGTCCACCAAAACAAAGGGCAAACTTTTCCAAAGGCCCAAAAAGGGCCTGGAAAATGCCGACATTCAGGTTTTTTGGTTTTGGGGATTTTTTTGGGTTAAAGTTTTTTTCTTCTGCCCCCAAAACCCTGGAAGACAGAAGGCTGGCTCCTTAAGACGGCCCCCTTTACGGTGTGCGGGTCCCCAAACTGGCGGAAGGAAAAGGGGGTTAAGGATGGGTCTCTGGGGTCTGGGGGTAAAAACCCGGGGCCCACGGTGAGCTGAAGCAGGCGGGCCCTGACAGACCCCTAAGACATGAGCGGGCTGGGGAAACGTTTGGGTTTGGGGCGGGGGAATGAGGGGGCCGGAGACAGAGGGGTGACAGTGTTGGGGGCCCGCGTGGGTCTCCCTTTTTTGGGGCCAAGGTTCCCTTTTTTTTCAACTCATCTTTCGCTCTTGGGGACTAACAAAGAGGTTCTTCCCTCTACTTACTTTTTAGGGCAAAGGCGGCATATGACACGCTGGTAAAAATCAAATTTTTGCTCAAAAAAGGCCCGGGCTTAAAGGGGCCCTTTGCCCCTTTTTGAGGGTATAAGCAGGAGCGGGGTTTCGCTGACCTTGGCGGGGGGAATCAAAACGCGGATTTCGGGGCCCCGCCCCCCTCCCTTTTTGTGGCGGGCCCCCTTTTTGACACTACCCCTTTCTTCTTCCTCCTCTTCCACTGAAAACGCTCCCAACAAATTCGGGGGGAAAAGACCAGGGGGGGGGGGGGGGATCCGCAATGCTAAATCAACTCTTCTCAACACGGGTGACGGGGTCGTCCTGACTTTCTGCATCCAAAACCCCCGGGCAAAAGCAAGGGCACTGCAAGGCGTTCCCGCCCCCGGGAAATTTTTTTGGCCGTTTGCCCGGCTTCCTTCACCTCCTCTAGGGCATCAGTAACTGGGCTTCCAGAGCAGACTAAATCATCCTCTTATCTTTAACATGCCTTCTGCCCCCAACCCCGCTTTTTGCCCATCAAAGAGTTTTCAACCAATAAATTTTCCACAGTGGTGGGTACACGTTTTGACTTTTGGGCTGTTTTCATTTTGGGGACGGATCTGATGATGCTGATGACACATTTTTGGGGGTGACGCGGAACGGGGAGGTAAACTGCTAGATGCAGGTTGAAATTAAATCACTGAAGGCGTTTGGGACATTTTTCGTTCCTTAGATTCACGGGCCCTCCCCCACCGATGACGGGCCTGACGGCCCCCGGCAACTACGATCTGCGGGCTTTGCGTGTTGCCCGCCAGCACTGGAAGGAACCCCTTCTTCGTACCCTACCCCATTTCAAAACCCCCCTCTTTGCTCGTTTACCCCCTGCATTTCGCTCCTTTCAGAAATAAAAAAAATTGAGAATTATGGAAAATTTTTGGGAAAAGTCTCTTTTTTAAAAAGGGGCAAATCACAGCTTTTCTAAAAATCCCTCTAATCAAAACAAAATTGCGGGATAAAAATTTAACTGCAAGGTGTCTATAAACAAACCCGGTACTGCAAAATAAAAAAAAAACCCACGTATTTTTTTATTTTTGATATAAAAACGGTTTTTTTTGCCCCTTTAAAATTCCCCTGGGTGAATAAAAATTCCCTTTTTTTAAGTTTTTACGTAGATGCTCGTCAATGAACATGCTGGGTGCGCAAAAGTAAAAAAAAACACGTAACTTTTATTTTTTTGTATAAAAATCTGTATTTCTTGCACCTTTCAATTCACCTGTGGGGGAATATAAATTTCCCTTTTTTTAAGTTTACGTAAGATGCTGCGTCAAAAAACATCGGGGTGCGCAAAAGTCAAAAAACACGTAACGGGTTTATTTTTTGAAAAATTAAAAAACGTTTTTTTTGCCCTTTCAATTCCCTTTGGGTGAATAAAATTTTGCTTTTTAAAAGATTTACGTAGATGCGCGAAAATTTGAACGTCGGGGTGCGCAAAAGCCCAGAAAAACAATTAACGGGTTATTTTTTTGATATAATAAAGGGTTTTTTTTTAAAACCTTTAAATTTCCCACCTGGGGTGAATTTTAGAATTCGGGTTTTTAAGTTTTACTTAATGCTGCTCAATAAAAAAACATGCTGGGTGCGAAAAAGTAAAAAAACACGTAACTGTTATGTTTTATAAAAGAAAAGGGAAATTTTTTGCACCTTTAAATTTCCCCTTTGGTAAATATAAATTGCTTTTTTAAAATATTTACGAAAATGCTGCGTCAATGAAAAAATGTTTGGGGCGCAAAATAAAAAAACAGGGTAACTGTTGGGTTTTTTGGAAAAAATAAACGGTTTTTTTTTGCCCCTTTCAATTTCCCTTGGTGAATATAAATTGCTTTTTTAAGTTTTAACTAAAAGTTTGCTCAATAACAGTGTGGGTGCGCAAAAGTCAAAAAGCACTAACATTTTTTTTGGTTTTTGATATAATAAACTATTTTTTGCACCTTTAAATTTTCCCCTTGGAAATAAAGAATTCCCTTTTTTTAAGTTTTACGAATTTGCGGGCATAAATTGAACGGGTCTGGTGGAAAAAGTAAAAAAAAAAACACTAACTTTTTTTTTTGATATAATAAACAAAAATTTTTTTTGCACCTTTAAATTTCCCTTTGGTAATATAGAATGCTTTTTAATTTTTACTAGATGCGCGTCAATAAAACCCATGCTGGGTGCGCAAAAGTAAAAAAAAACCACTAACTTTAGGGTTTTGAAATAATAAACATTTTTTTTTGCACCTTTCAATTCACCTGGGGTGAAAATAAAATTTTGCTTTTTTAAGATTTCCCTTAGTTTCTGCGTCAAAAACCCATTGCGGGGTGCGAAAAATCAAAAAACCGTAACTGTTTTTTTTGATATAAAAAAAACGTTTTTTTTTAACCTTTCCTTCCCCCTTGGGGGGGGAATATAAATTTTGCTTTTTAAAAATTTACGAAAGGGCGCTTCAATAACAGTGCTGGGCGCAAAATCAAAAAACACTAACTGTTAGTTTTGATATAAAAAAAGGGTTTTTTTTGCCCCTTTAAATTTCACCTTGGGGGAATTTATAAATTGCGTTTTAAGATTTCCCGAAAGATGCTGCGTCAATAACAGTTTTTATGCGAAAAAGTCAAAAAACACTACGTGATTTTTTTCGTATGAAACAGGGTTTTTTTTGCAACAAAAAACCCCCTGTGCGCCCAAAAAATTTTGCGGGTTTGAAAATTTTAATTTCAAGGGGGATATATCAACATCACGGGTTTAAAAGGGGGAAAAAATTGAACACCTATCGGAAAATGAATACTGATAATAAAATGGAGTTTTTGAAACCCCTAAAAAAAAAGAAAACCTAATTTACTAAAAAATGATTTTTTTCCAAAAATAATTTTCCGGGCTGCCCAAAAACCGGGAAATATTTCAATAGAAAACCCTTTTAATAAAAGATTTCCACTACAATGTTTTACACTAATCTTGGTGAACTTTATCCAGTGTTCTTTATAATAAGTTTTCCCTTGTTCGCCCCGGGGGGGCCCCCCCCCGCCCCAAACCGCGTAAAATTTAAAAAGGGGTAGATGCTGTTTTAAAAATTCTCTAGCTAACTACATAAAATGTTCAAACTCTAATCACAAAATTTGGGAAGGTTCACAGCTAATAGTAGATTTTTCCTCTGTGCAAAAATTAATTTAATTTTCGCTACTTTTTGGGCCACGGGGAAAGCGCGGCCCTTTATCCCTTTTAGAACCTGAAAAAATGACTGAAACGGGAAACGCTGTTCTATTAAAACGGGGTCCTTGATTTTTTCCACCCCCAACCCAAAACCCAAAACCCCAATAATGACGTCCCCACACAAAACTCGACCCCTCTTTTTCTGAAAATCTGATTTGCTGGCTCCCAAAAATTACAGGAACGCCGAAAAAGGCGCGATCTTAATAAATGCACAAATTTTTTAAACCCTTTAATTTTAAATCCATGATCTGGAAATTTCATCACCATAAAAACCTTCCGATTTCAATTTTGGGGTCATAAAAATCGCTCAACACTGGGTTCACAAGTCATAGTTTTATGAAAGTGCAGCCTTTATCGAGAACAAAGTTTCTGTACGCTGCTAAGGGAAGACACGATGATCGCGTCCCCTTCTATTCAAACCCGGAATCCGGGTTCCCCATACTTCTGCCTTTTTGAAAACCCCCCCCCCCTTGTTGATAAATAAATTTCTTCCACATTCCCACAGATCTTTAACAAATTTTGTTAGCATTAGGCTGTGAAAATGAAAACAATTTTTTTTCCAACAACCCAAATTTTTAGCTGAAATGTTCATTTTTGAGAAACCTAAATCAGCACCCCGAATTTTGTTCCCCAAATTTTTCTTCCAATTCCAAAACCCTATATGGGTGAAAAAACTGCTATTTGGGGGGGGGCCATGGCGGGGAACGTAAAAGGGGAAGGGGTGTTATTTGGTTTTTGGAACCAGTTTTTTGGTGGATCCCCAATTTTTTAATTTGTAAACCCCCCCAAAGTATCAAACAGGAAAAACTTTCCAAAGTCAACCCATTTTGGATTCAAAACCCCCTCATGGATCTCATCTAGGGGGTTAGTTTCATTTTTTGTTTCCCCTTTTTTTAACATTGGGCCAAGGAAAAAAGGGGGAGGAGGGCACAGTTTTTTCCCTTCTTTTTCTATTGTTTGATAAAATTACAATCCTAAAATTGTAAAATAGTTTTTTTAGTTTTCTACTTTTTTCATGCAAAACTGATCCTCTTTCCTTGTCACCCCGCTAAAAAAAAAATGGTTCCCATCCATTTCAGATACAGCATAAACAAAATTTCTTTCACCCCCTTTAAACTCTCCACAGTGCTGCAGCCCATACACTCCTCCCCATCTCTTCTACCACCTTCCCCCTCTCTTCCTCCCCCGAGCTACGACATCAAAATACAAAACTACAATGATCCAAATTAAACCTCCCATCCCCCCTTCAAGATTTTTTCACGGCTGCACCCATTCTCTCAACAACCTACCCCATACCATCCCGGCACCCAAACATAGCCCTTTTCAGTTTTTTAAAATGTCCTTTAAAAAAACATCTTTTAGCAGGCCCCCACCATTATCCCTAAATTTCCCAGCCCCCCCCCTTCTATTGCCCCATTTCTTCACTCCCTAAAACCCAGGGGACTCCCCAGGCACTTATCTGTATATAATGGGACTGTCATGGGGCAAAGGCCCCCCCCCCCCCCCAAACCCCCAATTTTTTTTTAAACCCTCCCATATTTATAAAAAATGGCCCGGCCAATGTAAATTACCCCTTACTTCCCCCTTTGGGCTCCCCCCGGGGGACCCTCCTAGATTTTTAACTCTTGTGAGCAGGGCCCCCACACCTTGTGCCCCCACCTGTAAGGGACTTTTACCCTTTTTAAGGTCTGTCTTTTTTCTTTACTTATATCCTCTACATTGGGAAATTGGGTGCGGAAATTTTTTGGGGCTATAAAAGTCAAGTGATAAAATTTAAAAAATAAAACATCAAAAATCTGTTTTATCATTAAATTTTTATTAACTCATAATAGTTTTTTTAAAAAAATACTTTTACTGCTATACATCCTTATCGAACCCATCAATATCTCTCACACAGCTTTCCTTAAACAAATGCATTGCCTGTTAAAAACAAGAAAGTCAAGGGCCTTCCCCCCTTCCCCCAAATAATACAGAGCCCCTTTGGAAAGTATCATTTCACTAAAGCTTCATATGTAAATTCAAATTATAACTTGTCTCTTTAAACACCCCAATTAACCAATCATGATTTTTAAAATAGTCCCTGTTATTAAAAAAATTCTAATTTGGGAAAAGTTAATTTTCTGGATTAAAACTTCAATTTTCATGTCCAAACGGAAGTTGGGCGGTCATATTTTTTCCAAAACTCTGGCTGCCGGGAGCAAAAAAAACAATATAATTTTTAAGGACATTTAATTGGATAAGGGTGATAAAAAGGGTAGATTTCACACCTATTTTAAAACCAAAGCCATATAAATAAAAATTATTATTAAATTTTTATTATTTTTATTATTATTATTTTTAAATTTTTTTAAAAAAAAAATGTGTTTTTTATTTCATCAAACTACAGCCAAAAACTTTTTTTTTCTTCTTAAAAAAGAGCTATTATGGGCTTGTTTTTTTTCAATCATTACTTTTTATTGGTACCATTTTGGGGGGCATATGATACTTAGATCAATTTTTATTATGGTTTTCGAACTGACAGCCCATATGCTTTATTTAAAACCTCCAGCCGTCCCGTGACGTCAAATACCGTATGGGGAAAAAATTAAAAAAAAAAAGGTAAAAAAAATTGGGGGGAAAAAAAAAAAAAAAGGGAAAAAAAAAAAAAAAATTAAAAAAAATTAAAAAATAAAAAAAAAAAAAAACCAAAAAAAAACAAAAAAACCACCCCCTTTTTTCCCCTTTACAAATGCCAATCGCCCAAAAATGATGAAACGTGAATAAATCATATTTGGTATCACCACATACATAAGGACCCCTCTATAGATCTGTCATGTTAATTAACACGCATGGTGAACGCTGTAAAAAAAAAAAAAAAATCACAGAAACAGTTTCATCCCACATTTTTTAAAAAAATAAAACAAACCTTTGGGAAGGGGGTTTTTTTTTTTAACAGCGGTTTACTGTGTGGTTAATTGGGCATGCAGCATTTTCTCCCGCAGGTTTGATTAACCCCCGTTTCCCTATTTGTATATTTTTTTAATTACTGCTTTTTCACAATAAAAACAAATTCGCGACAAATTTCAACTGGGGGGAGCTCACTCCCCCTTTCTGTGGGCTTAGGCCCGTGGGGATCGGAAAAGTTTTGACATTTTAAGGGTTATTTACCCACAGCCCAAAACCACTCCGGCCCCTAGGTGGGGTGGGAAGTGCCCAGGTAATAATTTTCCCCTGGACCAATTTCATGTTTGGCAGGCTCGCTTTGAGCCTGCATGATCGCAGGACGTACCGGTAAATTTCCCTTTCGGGGAAATTACTTTCCCCCCCAGGTTTGTACCGGGAAAGTGGGTTTTAACCGGAAGGGGTTTAAAACAATATAGGAGAAGGGGTAAAAAAAAGTCCCAATTTGTCTGTCCTTCTCTTTACTAAACACACTAAGATGGGCGAAAATTTATTCTAACGAAATGGAATTCTTTCCCAAAATTTTAGGAAAAAATTTTGGTTTTTTAAAAGTCGAACTTTTTGGGGGAGTTTTCGTGAACGAAGTGGCTTTGATTGATAAAAGGCTGCGAGCACATGGGGTTACATGGGGCAAAAAAAACTCTGGGAGGGAAAAAAGGGAAAGGGCCGCATTAAAATGGGGGCAGAATTTAACCAACCAGAGAAACCCCGGGGGTTCCCGTGACCACCGCATTAAAAAAAAAAAGTTTTTTCCCGGTGCACGCTGGGTGCTCATACCCTCTCACTTACTGATTAGGGAAAGGGGCTGGGCCCCGGCTCTAAAAGATTCTCTAAAAAAGAACTCATTTTTATACAACGATTTTTGGGGGGGTTTTACACTTGTCTCAGAGACTGCTTTTCTTAATTTCTATTTTTATTTGGGGTATTGGATCTGAATCCATTTTGCGTCCCCGTGAGCTGCCTATACATTTTAAAAACTATCTGCCAACACATTTTAAAGACAAGGGTGATCTAAGCCGTTCCTGTTTTATTCATTTAAAAAACAGTTTTTTACAATACAAATACCACTTTATTTTTGTCTGCCCCAATTCTTTTTGCGCAATTTTCATCCGGGGTTTAATAAGCTTTTTTCTTTTCAGTTTGGTGACAAAAAAAACCGATTTTTTTTACCAAAAAAAAAACATTTTGGGGCCCGTAAACATAATTCCCCCAACCGAAGGTTTAATTTAAAAAGTTTTTCTCTGCTTTTAGCGTAAATACACGCCATTGTAACACGCTACCCAAAACTGGTAGTTTTTTTGGGTGCCATTCTTTCGCAATTTAAAAATCCAGGTTTTAAATAAGCTTGTTCCTTCTGTGGTTACTAAAAAAAAACCGTCTTTTTCACCCGGGAAAAAAAACATTTTTCCCTTTGCAAAAATTTATAACCGAAGGTTAATTACAAGTTTTTTCCCCTTTCTTTTACCGTAAAATACACACAATAGTAACACCCTACAAACTGTAGTTTTTGGGGGTTTCTCAATTCTTTTCGGGAATTTTTCATCCAAGGGTTTAACTAATTTAATTTTTTTTGTAGTTGTACTTAGTAAAAAAACTTTTTTTTTCACCACAAAGAAGCAATTTTCCCGTACATAAATCAAAACCCCCAAGGTTAATTAAAACATGTTTGGGGCTTTTAAAATTATTTAAAAAACACAGGTTTTTTTTAAAAGACACATACAAATAAATTTTTCCCGGCCCTTTGTGGGGGCCAATTTTTTTTCCAAGGGTTACCCCAAACTTTTTTTCTGGGTTTATTTGGGGCAAATACAGGTTGTAAATTTTTCATATAAAAGATACTTCATCCCAAAAAGTGTTCCCGTACATTTAAAAAACCCAAAAATATTCAACAAGAGGTTTTTAGGCCCCTTCACCGCGAGTGGCAGAGGGACAAAAAATTTCCCGGAGCAGGGCCGGCCCGGTCCCCAGCACAGCAAGGGGACGTTTCACAGGGTTTCCCACTCGGTGAAAGGCCCCCAACTGCCGCTGTCATCTACGGGCCGGGGGTTTTCACAACCCAATGGGTTCCCTTTATTGGTTACTAGGTCATCCCCTTCCCCCCCAAGAAAATCTGACAACCCCAAAACCAAGAGGGCGGTGGGAAAATTTAGGGCCCCAACCTTATTTTTCCATGGGCCCCCCACAGGTCAGTGGCCCTCAACTGTCCTCATCCGCCTCTGTCCCCTCCCGTTTCCCTCACCAGAGATCTACTATGTGGTCTGGGCTTTAGCGGGCCCCTATAAAGGAGGGGTGAACAAATTTTAAAGGGGGCAGGGCCCGCAGCTACTTTGGGAGCGAAAAATTTGGGGGCCAAAAATCCCCTGCTTCTTTCAATAGGCGGGAAATAAAAGATGTTTTAGAGGGGCATGGGAGGTCAAAGTTTAGAGGGGGCAGCCTCTACATCCCCAAAACCGGTTATGGGGGACAGCCTGACAATAAAAACCCAAAATATGATGGGTAACCCCGCACTTGGAGCCGGGGAGGCCAAAGGGGTTCACATCGGGCAGGGGAAGAGGGGGGCAGCTTTTCGCGGCAGGCAGCGGCGCAGCCCGAAAGGGGGTTTGGGGGTGGCTGTGATCACAAGGGTAGCAGCAGGTAGGGCGGGACCAAGCGGGCCCCGGGGGAAAAAACCCGCTTCGCAGGTCCCCCAAAAAAGTAGCGGGAAAAGGGGGTCAGCGAGGAACGCCGCAAATATTTACTCAGTCGGAGCGTTGGTGGTTTGAAAACACTACCCGGGGGTGTGGGGAGTTTTTTTGCTAAAAAACACCCCGGGGGAGCCGAATATGGGTTTTATGTAGAATCTGTAGGCAGAAAGTTAAGCGGGGCCCGGGGGCCCAACGTTTGGGACCACGGCCCTGCGTCAACATATCAGCGTCACCATCCGTTTGGGCCCGGGAAAACGGGCTCAAAATGTGGTGTCCATCCTTCCCCCGTAACAAACCCTCAACCCTCGCCCAGTGGCACGCATTTCCATTGCAAACCCTCGGAAAGGGTCCACCAATTTTTTGGCAGAAGGGACTGTTTTTTCTTTTACATCATCTCCCGGGCCAATGCTCCTCTCCCGCTACTATGGCCCAGCCCGTTTGTTCCCTCGAGGGGATTGCAAAGAGACAACAATATGCTCCCAAACCCTCCCAAGGTTTAAAGAAGCTGAAACCTGCTTTCCCGTTTCCAAGGGTTTTTGGTTTCCGCAATTCCCCCCCCTTTCCCAAAAGGGGGACTCTTTTAGAGAACAAAAGGGTTTGCCGAGCCAATGGGGATTCCCAACCAATTTTTTTTTCCAAAAAGGCAGTACCACACTTTATAAAATTAGAACAGAAGGTGGCCAGTCCTTTTAGCTTTTTCGTTTTTTTCCAATGCATGCAAAAAGGACTTCTGGAACTGTTAAAAATATTGGTTTAGGGCCAAATACATGTCCTTTAAAAGGCCCACTGGGGGGAATGGGGGCCCTTTCCGGGCCCCGGCACACCAAAAAACTTGGACAGGGGGAAAAGCCCTTTCTCCCCACTTTCCAAAATCTAAACTTCGGGTCCTTTCGCCCAAAGTTTCCGCCTCCTCCCCCCCCACCACCACTCACCCCCCACAAGTAATGCTCCATCATACCAAATTTTTGGTACAACGGTGCCCCCGCATTTCTACAAACCCGGGTTGGCCCCGGCGAACCCAAATTCCCCACAGGGGAGGACTGCCCCCGCTCATTCACAAAATCGATTTTGGTTTCTTTCTTTCCCCGCCCCAAATGCAAATCGGAAAACCAAAGGGACGGAAAAATGGGGGTAACATTTGTCCACGCTGCACCCGAGGAGGGGGAAAATTTCCCTGCCCCTCATGGGGCATGTGTTCAAACTGGGTTGGGGAAAAGGTTCCTAAGTCTTCCACCGATCTTCGAAGATTTTGAAAATGGGGCCCGGAAAACCCGTGGGAAAGCATTCAATTTCCCTTCCTACAAACCAGGGGAAAACCCTCCTCGATTGCGCGGCAAACACCCCCCCCCAACCCACTTCGATATTCATTTTCCACCCTTGGAAAACCCCGCCCCACAAGTTGGGCCACTGTATACAAGAAAGGCCATTAAAAATTTTTTGATATCCAGGCAGACAGGGGTTCCTCTTTTAAAATTTGGGGGGCAGGGGGGCCCTGGCGCTCATGCTGACCCCCCGCCGTTTGTTGAGGGCCATTCGGGAAGGGAAAGTTTTTTGGCATCGCCAGGACTACGGGGTGAAAAAACTCATTCCACTGCCCTTTATGTCCCCCGGAACAATCTGAAAAAAAATCTGTCTGGGCAGGGACGAGACAAAGGCCCACTACATCTCTGGCCCCCCAAATGATTCCCCGGGGGGGACCCGAAATGGGGGGAGGAGGAGGACATTGGAGTAGAAGCATTGTCGGTAAATAAGTTTGGGTTTTCAAACCCCGGGGGCCAAAAGAGGGAAGCAAGGGGATCTGGAGGGGGTAGAAAGGGGAAGAGGAAACAGGCAAATGACCCCAAGCAAACCCTGGGGAGTATACAGTGGAAAGGGGGGCAGGGAGCCCCTCGGAGTCCCTTGTGCAGATGGCCCGCATTATGCTGATTTGCCTGGCTAGTGACAGCCGAATAGTCACCATCCGGCAGAGGGATGACTGCTGGCTCTCCACCCTATTGGACCCTCGCTACCGGTCCAAAATGGGAGCCTTTTTCCCAGCTATTGAGAGGGAGGACAAACTCAAATACTATAGGGAAATCCTCCGTAGTCAGTTGGCCGTTGGCTATGTGCGGCATCGTCCCTCCTCTGACAGGTCTGACCGGGGGGGGTTCACGTACTACTCCCGCGGCTGTTGGGGGAAGGTGGGCGGTTGGAGCAGTACCAGCTCCATCAGCAGCAACCTAAGTCTGGAGTCACTGATGAGCAGCTTCCTTCACCCGCCTAGTGAGGAGGGCAGTCGCCAGCAGCAGCAGCAGGACCTGGAGCAGACCCTGAACCAACAGGTGGTGGCCTACTTGGCCAGCACTCTGCCACCCCAGTTAGAAGATCCGCTAGACTACTGGGCAGCCAAACTGGATGTGTGGCCGCAACTTGCCGAGTTTGCAGTGGAGAAGCTGTCCTGCCCGGCCAGTAGTGTGGCATCAGAGCGGGTGTTCAGTGCGGCGGGGCCATCGTTACCCCAAGGAGAACCCGCTTGTCCACGGGAAATGTGGAACGACTGACCTTTGTCAAGATGAATCAGGCGTGGATCGGCCAGGATTTCCACACACCAATCCCTTAGGCGTCAGACTACATCAGCCATGACGCCTCACCCAAACTGTAAGAAATGAGTCTGGGTTCAAACTACCTGCCTCAGCCACTATTCTGATGCTGCCACCCGCCTGATGCCACACATCTGCTGACAATTTCTCCATCTGCCCCCAACCATCTTTACCAGGGACTGGTATTGCCACCAACCTCCACACTCTGTCATTGTGCCACACTCTGACCTCATGCTGCTGCTGCTGTGACCTCCACTCTCTGTCATTGTCCCACTCTGTGGCCTACTACTGTTTTGCCACCTCCAGAATGTCATTGTGCCACTGCCTGACCTCATGCTGCTGCTGCCGTTCCTTCCAAACTGTGTCATTGTGCTACTCTGTGGCATACTCCAGTTTTTGTCACCTCCAGAATGTCATTGTGCCACTGCCTGACCTCATGCTGCTGCTGCCGTGCCCACCACACTGTGTCATTGTGCCACTGCCTGACCTCATGCTGCTGTTACTGTCGCCGTCACCTCAACACTCTGTCACTAATGTTGCCACCTGAGCTCTCAGCTTGTTTTTTTCCAGCTTTTGCTGGCATGACTTTATCAGGCGACATTCCCGCTTGAGTTTTTTGGTCAGTTTTGCCCTCTTAAGTGCCCAGGGAATTTTATAGTGAAGCGATTCTAAGAGCGGCGGCAGTCATATGCGTGTCATACTAAAACACAATATTGTATGAAGACCAAACCAAGCTCCCTCTGTATATTTAAGCATGTCACAACGTTCTACAGCACCCTGGAAATAGCTGTTTTTTAACGCGATTCGTCCCGAAGTAATTTGGACCGAAACGAATTTTGTCGGAAAATTCGGCGAAGTGACCGAATCGAATTTTTAAGTAATTCGCCAATCTCTAATCACAGCTTGAGGAAGACAAGATTTAACATGCAATTTTTAATTGCAGAGGACTGTCTCTCTCTCCTCTCTGTGTATATATATATATAAAACTCCAATAAAATCTAAAAAAAAGAAAGCAATTTAGGGGAACATAGCATATACCGGTCGGATTATAACCTTCTCAATGAATGGAGGAACTTCTCCCATAGATTTACATGATTGGTAGACACATATTTTCCTAATTTTTTTAGTCAACAAGCTTTTTTTTCCATTCTAGGACGTTCATTTTAATTATCTCGCCTATTTTACGATTGGTTTCTTCAGTCCCATATGTTTTAATGACATTTGTAACCGGTTTTATCATTGGTTTATGTTTTTACCAATTAGAAGTTTTT
>JAODAL010020724.1:0-68723 GCA_025379985.1 Phyllomedusa bahiana
GCATTTTTATGTTTTTGAACAAACCCGCTGTGGATTTGATTGGTCAAAAAAATTCCCATAGGTTTTAATGGTTCACTGTCGCTCCTATTCTGATTGGCCGGTTTATGCCGACCAATCAAAATTTAGCTTTCTGATTTTGAATTACTGAAATTTCCCCGGCAATTTTTCCCAATATCCTAATTCTTGAATTAGGTTTATTGGAAAGTGATTTTGTTTTATGTATTTTTTATTTTTTAGGTTTCAGCTCTTTTCCTGAGAATGTTGAACGCCTTTATAAAGGCGATTTTTGATTCATACTCCGCACCGACATCTGGAATGATTTCTCGCTGTCCAGCCTGTCTCGCATCGGAACGTTTTTCGGCGAAGCCCCGCACGGTGCCTAAGTCCCGCACTGCGCCCATGTCCCGCACTGTGCCCACCAAAACACTGGCGAGGCGCGGCGGAAACTTTTCCCCGCATGTAGATTTGCCACTACCTCCGGCGCGAATCCTAGGCGCAGCCCCGCACTGCGCCTCGGACCCGCATGCGCCTAAAAACACAGGCGAGGCGCGGCGGACTTTACATTGTATGTATTGGGGCCCACCGACCCCGACATAATTCAAGCGCATATTCCGCCGGAAAACTAGCGGAAAGGTGCGCCCCGACCCGTCGGGATTCATACATGTGGCCCTAAGTGTCTATTAACAGAAACCAGAGTAGGAGATTTTTATAACACAGAGCATGTAAGAGAGCATGACTTTTTTTCTGAATGTTGGAACTTGCCATTTGAAGGGTTTTTCACAGCATGCTGTTTCACAGAGCCCCATTTAGCTTCAGACTTGTTCAGACTGTGGGTGGGTCTATAGCAGTGATTGACATAGCTCTACTATTCGTAACTGATCCTGTTACAGTGACATGGCTGCTGGAGGTTTGTAAACTGTAGTGCACAGAGTCCTAAGGGTTAAGGCTTGTCAGTAAGTAAAGTATACAAGCTTTCAGATAAGGAACACAGCAGGGAGTGACAAAACCATCCCAACCACTGTAAGAGCAGAGAGAGGTTGCCATTAACTAGGGAAATCTGTGTGCAAAAGCTGGAGAAGATCTGAACTCTGAAGAGAAGCAAAATCAGAACAGCAATGTATTTGGTAATATTCTTTGTTTACTGTTTCCTACATGTTTAAAGCTAATCAATGAAATGGGAATCAACTATTTAGGTATTTAGCATGTTTATTTGAGGCATATGTATAATCTCACCATTCATTCTATAAAGACAATGATAGGAGTGTTCACATCTCAGACACTTATGACATATTTATAGGATATGTCAAAAACATCAGATAGGTGCAGGTCTCACCTTTGTAACTGTCACCTATTGCTACATCAGCCAATGAACATCCCACTCTGTATTCAGAACTTCCATAGAACAGAAGATGTGCAAGCATGACCGACTCTCTGTTCTGAACAGAAACTTTCCGCAATCCATTCTCACAATAAGTGTAACCCGCACCTATCAGGTATTTATGGCATATATCTATATACCATAAATGTCTAATATGGGAATCTTAAAAGCTATTTAGAACTGATCCTTTCAGAAAATCATATCTATCATGACAAAACCATGTTTTTAGCACTTTTTGCCACTAGTTGAATAAAAACTTAAATAAAACAAATTATATAAACCTGAATAAAATAAAAATTACAATGAATCAATCTCTTACACAAACCCACTATGAACACATTACTGCCTATTAGCCGGGGCTCACTAATAGTTAGTAGAATAATTCTCATGGATTTCTGCTTGTGAAAGAAGGAAATACCATATAGGATCAATGTTATGGCAGCAAGCAGATGAGTGGGCATGAGAATCTATAAAAACCTTCACCAAGCGCACCCTGATTATGGTATCCTTGCATGGAAACCTACTTTTTTACTGCACCCCAATAAGGACTTTGGACACTAAGGCCTCGTTCACACGGCTTTTTCGCCCGGATTTATTGCCGACGGATTTGAACGAACGTCAATCCGTCGGCAAATCAGTGAGAAATAAGTACACTAAATTTTCTATTGATTTCAATAGAAAATACGGCTCGTCGTTCACACGACGCGTTATTTCCGTGCCGGATTTGCCCCACGCGGATTGACGACGGCAATTCCGGACGGAAAAAAACAAGGTTGCATGTCAATTTATTTCCGGACGGATTCCCCCACCTACAATTTATTGGAGATGGTGAATCCGTCGGGAAATCATGTTTACAAAATAGTTGCCACACTTAGTGGCAACTTATTTGCAAACTGATTTTTCAACTTATTTCAGAACGTATTTTACTATCGGCAAATCCGATGTAAATTTCCCTTCCTGAAAAAGCCGTGTGAACATAGCCTAACCCATGCTCAACGCATTGCCCATTCACTTTAAGGGTTTTTTAGTTTACTTTGGGCAACAATGTGTCAAGTTAAAGGGGTTGTCTCAGTACAAGGATTGCTGCTTTTTATGTTAAAGATTTAGCAAAACAAGTCACTTTACAATATATGTCCATTAACAGTGTCCTACCTATTCCTAGATATCCCCTCTTGTATGCACTATATCAGTTACTCAGGTCACTATAGCTACAGACCTGTTTGATCTCTCCTGATAGGCCGCCAACACTGGTTGCTATAGCTACAGACCTGGCTTCTACTGCAGCCTAGTGGAAGCCAGTAAACACACCCCTGAATTCACAGTGAAATCAAGTAAACAGAACTGAGGTAAGATGAATCGATGTAGTGAGACAACGCCTTTAATGTGATTATTGACTAAGTGATTTTGTCTCTATAGTTATTGCTAGTTGTGGTTCCAGCAAGATTTGGTTTTAACTCATGCTAATAAAAATTACCACTGTCTGCTTATATATTTTTGTGAGACTTTTTGTATTTGGTCCCCAAAAATAATTGCTTGGCATAGTTTTGAATGCAATAAACACTAAATTTATCTAGCCAGCTTTATAACTGGAATTATAGCCCCTCAATAGGGGAGAAATGGATTCAAATCCTAATTCAACATGTCTAGCTCTAGAGACATAAATTGAAGCTCCTGGGCCCCAATGCAAAATCTATAACAGGGACGCTACCTGTCATGTAAAATTATTAATACTGGTGTCTTCTTTTGTGGGAGGGGAGAGGGGCTTTTGGACTCCCATAGGCACCAGGGTCTGGGTACAACTGCTACTTCCAGACCTCCAATAGCTATACACTAGCCAGGTTGCAGTAGTCATTTAAAAAAAAAGAAAATCCCTTGATATATTATCAACAGATCATGAATATAATTTGAAAGCAAAATGCAATATATACAGTATTTGATACACCGGCGATTTTTCAAGTTTTCCCACCTACAAAGAATGTAGGAGGTCTGTAATTTTTAGAATAGGTACACTTCAACTGTGAAAGGCAGAATCTAATAAAATCCACGAAAATCCCAATGTATGATTTTTAAATAATTAATTAGCATTTTATTGCATAAAATAAGTATTTGATCACGGACCAACCAGCAAGAATTCTGGCTGTTAAAGACCTGTTAGTTTTTCATTAAGAAGCCCTCTTACTCTGCATTCATTACCTGTATTTATTTCACCTGTTTGAACTGATTACTTGTATAAAAGACAGCTGTCCACACACTCCTTCAATCACACTCCACTTCTCCACCATGTCCAAGACCAAAAAGCTGTCTAAGGAAACTAGGGACAAGATTGTAGACCTGCACAAGGCTTGGATGGGCTACAAAACAATAGGCAGCAGCTTGGTGAGAAGGTAACAACGGTTGGCGCAATTATTAACAAATGGAAGAAACAAAAGATGACTGTCAATCTTCCTCAGCCTGGGACTCCACGCAAGACCTTTCCATGGGGAACGGTGATTTTGAGAAAGGTCAGGGATCAGCCCAGAACTACACAGAAGGACCTGGTCAATGCCCTAAATTAGAGCGGGAAAACAAAAAGTCTCAAAGATTCCCCTTTTGTAACACACTTTTGCCATTGGGGGTTTAAAATCCGTAGGCCTTTGTAAGCTCCCCTTCCCAAAAACCTATAACTATGCCCTGGCCCTTTTAAATTGATCCGAGGGGGTGGAAAAGGTAATGTGGCCCAAAATGAGCCCAAAAATAAAAACTTTTTGGTAAAAAAACCCCACTCGCTGTTTTTGGGGATGAAAAAAGGGAAGGAGGTATAACCTAAAGAACACCATCTAAAACCCTTTGAAGCTTTGGGGTTGGGGAAAAAACCCAAAATTTGGGGGTGTTTTTCTGAAAAAAGGACAGGACAACTGCCCCATATTGAAGGGGGGGTAGGTTGGGGCCCAAAGGCCATTATCATGGATTTTGGAAAAACCCTTTCCTTCCTCATTTAAGGAAGGAAGATGGGTCAGGGGTGGGGCCCCAAAAAACACAGGGGAAAACCCGCAAAGGGGAAGTGGCTCCTTTAAAAAGCATTTAAAGGTCCTGGCGGGGCCCAAAATAAGTTTTCCCAGCCCTAAACCCCAATCAAAAAATTTTTCCCAAGGGATGCGGGGAACTAATTTACCCAGCGACAGACTCAAAAACCTGAAAGATCGGGAAAAAGTTTCTGTAGGAGGAGTGAGCCAAAATTCCTGCTGCAGTTTTGTCCCAAAAATTTGGGCCTATGATAAAAATTACAAAACCTTCTCCATTCTTTCTAGGTAAGAAAAATTGCAAAGTCACCAGTGTATCGAAAACTTTTTTTCCCATATATATATTTTTTATTTAAAATTTTTTATTTATTTTTCATATATATATATAATATATGAAAAATTATACATTTTATATTTTATATATATATTATTAATAAACACACACATATTTTATATTTTTTCTTATTTATTGGGGCTAAATTGAGGGAATTAAAAAAATTTTAAAGTTCTTTTTTTTTTAATTGTGGCATTAAATTTAAAAGAACCATTTTAGGTTTTCTAACTTTGTAAAATGTTTATAGATAAAAACTCAAAGACAGATTTTGAGACCGTTTCTCATGATAGAAGAAATATATTAAAAATACTTTTAAAATGGGTTGATAGGGTAGATATGAGATAGATAGATAGATATGAGATGGATAGATAAAGAGTTTGGTAGGTAGATAGATAGATATGAGTAGATGGAATTGGGGAGATAGATAGATAGGGTATGAGATAGAAGATAGATAGAAGATAGATAGGGTATGGGATAGATAGATAGTAGATATGAGATGGATAGGTAGATAAAATATAAGGGTATGAGATAAGGAAAAGATAGATAGATAGACAGTAGATAGATTTGATATGGGGGTAGATAGAAAAATAGATAGATAGATAAAATATAGATTGATAGTGATAGATAGATAGAAAATAGGGATGGATAGGTAGATATTATTTTGGGGATAGATGCTAGTTTGATAGAAATAGATAGACAGATAGATAGATAGGAGTGGATGGTTTGATAAAATAGATATGAGATAGATAGCTAGTTTTGAAGATGATAAAATAATAGATAGATTTGATAGATAGATAGGAGAAAGGAAGGTAGATATTTAGATATGGGTTTGATAGTAGATAGATAATAGAATTTGATAGTGGGTAGCTAGATAGATAGATAGATAGATAGATAGATAGATAGATAAATAGAGAGTTTTGAGATTGATGGTGGATTTGATAGTTTTGAGATGATAGTTAGTTAGGGAGATAGATAGGTATAAATAGGAAAAAAAAGAAAATATATAAAAGATAGATAGATAGTTTGATACTTTTGGTTTACATGGATCGAGACGATTAGTAGGATAAGAAAAAACACAACATGGGATAGTTTTAAAAAAATTAGCGGACAGCTACTACATGATGGGAAGAAATATTTTTAAACTACATAAACATAGATAGTTTACATACATACAAAACATGCATATGAGCCCAGATAGTTTATATAAAAGATAAATATACATAGATAGATTTGGGGGGGGGGATAGATAAGATAAATTAGCGACAGCTACTACTTGATAGGGAATATATTTCATAGTTTAATACATCCCTATGGGGACAGATAAAATACTCCCTTTGGATATATAAAATTTAGTAGGACATTTTATTTCATAGATTAAAAGAACTTATATATACTACATAAAAATGGGATGGGAAAAAAAATAAAAATATAGACGGGAAAAAATATACATAGATGGAGAAAAAAACCCCTTTCTTAGATATTTTATTTATCCCCATAATAAAATATATATAAAATAAATTATTAAAATATAAATATATATACACAATATATATTTTTATTTTTCATGTTTATCTATTCTCTATTCTCTCTCTTTTATATAAAATATATATTTTATTTTATATATATATATATTTTTTATAATATTGTGAAGGGGGGGGCCCTGACAAGGGCATGAAAAAGTTATAATTTTGAGGGTGGGTAAATTTTAACATTGAGAGATAGAATATCCTAAATAAGATCCAGAAAATCACTGTAACGGACTGGGGTAGTGGATCCACCGGACCGCCGCAAGCGGTGGTAGGAAAGCCACCAGGGAGCGGAGTCTAGTGGGTTCCCCGGTTTTCACCAGAGCCCGCCCCAAAGAGGGTGGACTGCTGGGCGGGATTCACCAGGTGCTACCCTTTGTGACTTTCTTGCGGAGGCGCCAAGGCACAAGCGGTACAGAACGGCAGGAAAAACCCTAGTCGGGCCGGGCCAGAAGTTCAGGGAGGCAGCAAAAAGGGTTGTGGTCGTTAGACAGGCGTAAAGGAAAATGGTAATGTAAGAGACGAAAACAGTGAAAAAAGGCTTCCTCGTAGGGGAAGGGCCCCCTATGGAAACGGGGAGGTCAAGGAAAGAGGTGGGGGCCATTATATAGGGTCAGCGGCCGGCAACACCAATTACCCGGGGCATGGCCTTTAAAATTTTAAAAGGGCTGGGCGGGAGAGCAGGGACGCGCGCCCTGGCCGGCAGACGGTGAGACAGGCAGGGGTTTGGTCAGGTAAAAGGGCAGCGCCCCAGGGGAGCGGGTGCGCCCCCAGCCGGGGGCCCCCGCCCCCGGGCACAACGGGGCAGAGGGACCGAGCGTCCCAGCCCGGACCAGTGCAATTCCTTTTTAAAATTTTTTATTTTTTTGCATTTTGCTGAGAGAAAAAATAGTTTAAAAGACCTTGTCCTCGACTCAAATTGACACACTTAACTCTACAACAGGGCAAAACCCAGAGCTTTCTAAGGATGTAGGACAAGTCATAGACCTGCACAAAGCTGGAATGGGCTACAAATCCATAAGTAAGACGCTGGGTTAGAAGGAGACAACTGTTGGTTCAATAGTAAGAAAATGCGAGAAATACAAAATGACTGTCAATCGACATCGATCTGGGCACCATGAAAAATCTCACCTCATGAGGTATCCTTGATCATGAGGAAGATGAGAGATCAGCCTAAAACTACACAGGGGGAACTTGTTAATAATCTCAAGACAGCTGGGATCACAGTCACCAAGAAAACCATTGGAAACACATTACGCTGTAAAGGTTTAATATTATGCAGTGCCCGCAAGGTCCCCCTGCTCAAGAAGGCGCATGTGCAGGCCCGTCTGAAGTTTGCCATTGAACACCTAGATGATTCTGTGAGTGATTGGGAGAAGGTGCTGAGATCAGATGAGACAAAAATTGAGCTCTCTGGCATTAACTCAACTCGCCGTATTTGGAGGAAGAGAAATTATGCCTATGACCCACAGAACATGGTCCCCACTGTCAAGCATGGAGGTAAAAACATTATGTTTTGGGGGTGTTTCTCTGCTAAGGGCACAGGACTGCTTCACCACATCAATGGGAGAATGGATGGAGCCATGTACCGTAAAATCCTGAGCGACAACTTCCTTCCCTCCGTAAGGACATTAAAAATGTGTTGTGGCTGGGACTTCCAACAAGAATATAACCTAAAAATACAGCCAAGGCAACAAAGGAGTGGCTCAAAAAGAAGCACATTAAGGTCATGGAGTGGCCTAGCCAGTCTTCAGACCTTAATCCCATAGAAAATTTATGGAGGGAGTTAAAGCACCGAGTTGACAAGTGACAGCCTTAAAATATTAATAATTTAGAGATGTTCTTCAAGGAGAAGTGGACCCAAATTCCTCCTGACATGTGCACAAACCTCATCATGAACTACAAAAAAAAAGTTTGACTGCTGTGCTTGTCAATAAGGGTTTTGCCACCAAGTATTATGTCTTGGTATGTTTTCCAGAGGGATCAAATACTTATTTCTCACTACAAAATGCAAATAAATTTATATAATCTACACAATGTGATTTTCTGGATATTATTTTGGATATTCTGTCTCTCAATATTAAAATTTACCTACCCTTAAAATTGTAGACTGTTCCTGCCTTTGTCAGTGGGCAAACTTACACAACCAACAAGGAATCAAATAATTATTTTCCCATATATATATATATATATATATAATATATATATATACATATTATTATATATAATAATATATATATATATATATATATATATATATATATATATAATATACGTGTACATGGGTTTAGTCCTTGTGTTGTTGTTTGACTGATTAGTTGTACATTGAGCTAAATTATTCAGGAAGACAGAAGGTAACTGGTTGCTGAGGTTTCAGTTATGATATAAAATGTTAAAAAACAGTATCCAGTATGTACAATTACAGTGGCCAAAAATATGCATAAATAATGAATCGTGAATTGACATTGTAATTCTAGATAGGTTATAAAAATACAGATAGGAATTTATTTCAAATTCTATAATCATATATTTCGGTTGAGTTGAGATTCTAATTGGCCCAACACGGATTGCGGGAAATATTTTATTAGTCATTTGTATTTGTTTTTTTTAACAATAAAAATATTAATAACATATTTTAATTAATTTCTGCCTGTTTAAAATTCAACCCTGACATTTTTATGCCATTTCTTTGAAAGTTGCACATTCTGTAATCTTAGTATTAGGACAATTTTTGTGTATTTTATGTTAACATTAGCTGCATGAATCTAGTATTTATCTTGACTTTTCCTCATCTAGTTCCTAATAACCTGCAGGTATCGCTGTTGTCATGGCCGTATGATTAGTCTAAGGTTAGATGTTCTCAGCAGTTCTGATTAAGGCATCACTGAGTTATATCGCAGCTATTAACTAGAGCGCTTTCCTCCTTCCCATTTAATTGCTTGTCTTCCTATCACCTACATATGTTGATCATCGAAGTGGAAAATTATTTCTAAATAAGTTGTTCCCACAACTGGACTGCAACTACTGATGTGAGCCAAAGGTCAAAGGGTGGCCAACGCCAACAGTGCCCAGGAGAAACACACATTGTCATTTTCAAAGGTCACTAAAGTTTCCTCATCACTTGATATTAATTATGACTATTGCCAAGGTTCTCAGCCTCTCACATGGTTGGCTGCACTTGTCTCAAATGAAAGGTTAACCCATACGTTTTAATACAGTGACCTCTCCATCGACAGGTGCCTATATTGACTATAGCAGAATGAATACATAAAAGAAAAGGCTAGTTAAAACATTGATTGAAATAGAAAGACAGAAGTTATAAAAAAAAAAAAGGAATAGAAAATGGATACATATGAATAATAGAAACATAAAACATTTTGGTTCATTTTTTTCAGATAGCAATGATTACCTGGTAGATATTTTTAGGTGAGTTTTGGAAACATTTACATAAGGTATTTTACAAGCTATTTAGAAAATGTTAGAAAAAAACATCAAAAATAAATGTTTTATTATTATTAACTAAAGCTGATGCGATTAAAATAATTTACTGTTCTTTTTTTAATTGTGGCTTAATTAAATGAACCATCCAGGTTTTCTAGACTTTGTACTTGATAGGTAAATACTACATAGACAGATAATTTAGCAGACAGTTACTACATAAATAGAAGAACATATATAAACTACATAAACATAGATAGATAGATATGAGATAGATAGATATGAGATAGATAGATATGGGATAGATAGATATGAGATAAATAGTTACATAGATACATACATTTGAGACAGACAGATATGATACAGATACATACTACATAGATAGATTTGAGATAGATAAATAAATAAATATATAAATTAGCAGACAGCTACTACATACAGAAGAATATAGTAGAATATAGTAGAATATAAGACATTACAGATATAGATATAGATAGATAGATACATACATATGAGACAGATAAATACTACATAGATAGATAAATTAGTAGACAGTTACTACATAGATAGAAGAACATATATATACTACATAAACATAGGTAAATACAAACATATAAGACAGATAAATACTAGATAGGTAGATAGATAGATAGATGGGACAAACTCATCTTAGATAGACAGATAGATAAATAGTTACTACATAAATAGATGTATACTTCATAAATAGATAGATAGTGCATAGATATTATTATTATACTATAGCTCCCTACAAATCGGATACTATATAGGTCTATAGAGCAAAATATTTCTCCACAGACAATTTTAGTTTAAAATAATACAGTACACATGGCAGCACACAGAGCAACATTTAAATAACTTTATACTTGTCTAGCTTTTCAGACTTTGCATTGGAGCGCATTACCTTCACGTTATGCTTGAAATGGACAGTCGGGAGCTGATTGCTTCTTTAGTAGTAGTAGTGGCCTCCTAACCTACCGGGCAGCTGAACAGATTATATATGTATGCCCTTGCTCAGCATCGCAAATCTCTATTCTGCAATCATCCTCTCATATTCACGTAATGCATACAGAATTTAATGTCATACAAAAATTTAAAGGGGTTCTCCAAGACCTCCCATTGGGCTAAAATAGAAAACTAACCCATGCTTCTCTCTCCCAAAACCACTGTTCCAGCATTATCAGGGCCCCAGTGTTACACCCTGTCCCCACCCCTGCAGTCCCTCACTAATGACATCACGTTCATGGATCACATGATGCAGTCAATCACCGACATCAGTGGTCACATGATGTACATGTAGGCATGTGATTGCTGAGGCCAGAGTGTCATGTGATCCATGCCCGTGACATCATCAGTGAGGGTCCCGGGACGGGGGAAAGGCTAGAGCTCTGGCAGCGCTGTGATGGCGGTGATGGGAGAGTATGGAATTATTTTCTATGTTAGCACAGTGAAAGGAGATTTTTTTGAGAGTCTTGGAAAACCCCTTTAAGCCTACTATACAAATCAATTAATTTGGGGCCACAGGTGATGAAAGGAAAACTATGGCTGTCATACCAACAAGTATACTTTAGAACATACTAGTGCATCTCAAAAAATTAGAATAATTGATATAAATAATTTAAGTCAAATAGAGAAACCCATATATCGTGTAGACTCATTACAGTATGAATTACAAGGTTTAATATAATACATTTGTGAGCCCTATAACATAAAAAAGAACCCCTTTAATTTTCAATGATATTCTATTTTTTGAGATGCCCTAGTACTTAGTTTTTGTACCTCTAAGGCCACTTTTATATCATAGATATTTCATAACTTCCATTGTTTGCTCTCAAATTTGAATATATCTCAATCAGAGGCTGTTGGTCCTTAATGGCAATGGGACCTCGAACATGGATATGGATTATCCACCCATCAGAAAATCATCATCTTGCTTGCTGAAGTTCAGTCTAAGTAGACCAATCAAAGCCCTAAATTACCTATATGGCCACTTTTAGGGTACGTTCACATGGCTTATTTTGGGATGCATTTCGCCACGTATTGAGAGCGTACTGCGCTCAAATACGAGCGAAATGCGCCCCAATTATTACGGTAATCCACAGTTCTCATAGACAACTATGGATTACATCTCCTCTCCATGCTTGTACAATATGATCGTATTGTAGACGTGGGGAGATAATTGACATGTCATTTATTCACAACGCTTACGCGCCATGAGTAATGATAGTCTATGGGCCGGCGGGCTGCCTCCCCCACCCCCCATGCCGCGGGAGTACGCACCGATCGGCGTGAGCTCCTGAATACACGGTGTAATTGTGGGGCGTATTGTACGCCCGGCAGTTAAGACATGTGAACATACCCTTACTGTCATAGACATACCCCAAGGCTACACCAGCTGGAAACAACTCATTTAAATGAGACATTAAAGCCCAAAACCTCAGTTTGTCTCTAGATTTCCTCTCCCGTTGTGGTTGTTGCTTAGGATACACCATGTTCAAACAAACTCGAATGGAAGAGATTATTTTGCTGCATATCATTGCTTCTTTCGAGACTAACTTATGGGAACCTGTTGTATATATGTAAGACGTAGAACCATTTTCTGAAAATTGGATGTATACACAAAAAAGGAGAGACGGCTCTATATATACAAGGGCTTACAGAACAAATTTGAATTCAGCAGCCTGGTCCGCGTGTCAAACATTTAGTGTGTCAGGCTTGATTGTCCCCAGTTAGGTAGAGTCACGCTGCATCCTATAGGCCTTTTGTCATGTTAACGGCGGCCGATCAATGGATTGAGGTCAGGACTTCTGATGTAGGTGCAAGCTTGGAGTGAGGAAAAAAAAGTCTCAAAGATTCATTTTTTCTCGTTTGCCAACACTCCGGTCACTTATTTTTTCTCAGTTAGCCTCTGCTGCTCTAAAGTGGATATTGATCAGTGCTTTAATGCAAACCTGTCAAATTAATTTTGCAGAGCCGGGATATGACTGGTCCAGAATTGCCTCTGCATCTGCTCTCTGTAGCAAGCCTATGAATTTTAATCATGCCTAGAATAGGCTGTTGCCTTTTTTGTTGCAAACATGAATAGGAAAGGTTTAAACTGTAAATGCCAGGGAATGATGCCGCTTTGTTCTTCCCAGAAATTCATGTGGCCGGGGTCAAAGAAATTATTATGTCGGCTTGTCAGATGCATGGATTTTTTTTTTCTTTTTTTTTTTACATTTGATAACTACAAAACAGTCCAAGACTATTTACTGAATCCAATGTAGGAGCCTGTGCCAATCGGAAATTAGGAAGCCGAATCCATTTCCAAAATTGTCCTAGAATTCTTATCCGATATCAACACAAGTGCAACATGCTCCGTGTTTAAATACGATAGTGATGAGCAGCTGTAATTATTTTCAGATTTAAAAATATGTATAATAAATTAGTTGTTTTCTAACCTATGCTACCAATCATTTTAGGATGTCTACTTATAAAACAGTCTCACAGAAAAAAACACATAAGGCCTTACTCATAAAATTAAACTTTTAATACTATCCTCTAAAAACTCTAACAATACAATATTCACAAAAAACACACGGTATCTCAATAACACCTTAATCACAGCATCCCTACAAGGGTCCCCAAATACACAGTAGGTACACAGTAGGTTAAATATAGTCAAATAACAGTATCAATACTCACAGACAATAAATATATATAAATAGTGCTGTGTAGTACTAAGGGATCTACTCTAACCCTATTATGATCCCTACCTCAAAATGGAGTAGTCGTCCCAAAGGGGACGACCCCATACAGAAAGGACTGACCCTATAGAGCCCTATTCTTAAATTAAATATAGGTAATACACAAAAGTGATGCATACAAGATATTAACAAAAGATAAATATACTTAGCTACCTATAACAAGTTCCTATGATACCGGAAACAAGAAGCATCCCCATGCGTCCCGACGCGTTTCCCCCCTTCTCCAATATTCAGGTTCTCCTCAGGGGATTATTAGTCATGGTACTAATCCAATATGCTTAGGTAGAACCCTAGATAGGGTATCTCCCCCATGGACAAAATCCAAATGCAGCATAATGTGTATTACCTATATTTCATTTAAGAATAGGGCTCTATAGGGTCAGTCCTTTCTGTATGGGGCCGTCCCTTATGGGACGACTAATCCATTTTTGAGGTAGGGATCATAATAGGGTTAGAGTACATCCCTTAATACTACACAGCACTATTTATATATATTTATTTTCTGTGAGTATTGATACTGTTATTTCGTTTTTGCCTACTTCAGTTTTATCAGTCGTAACGTTTTAATTTTTTCAATGACGTAGTTGTATGAGGCCTCATTTTATATGGGAGAAGTTGTACTTTTTGGTGGCATAATTTGAGTCCACATATAAATTATTGCAGAATTTGTTTTAAATTTTTTTGTTTTTTTAAATTATTTTTATACTATTCACATTTCAGAACATATAACCTGTTAGATTAATTCTACAGGTTTTACAGTCGTGTGGATACCTAATATGCGTAGTTTTTTTTTTTTGTAATGTAATCACAATATTTTTTTTATTAAATTTTTCTTGATGCTGTTTGTTCACAAACCCATGAGGCCTTCTCTAAACAGCTGTAGTTATACTGGGAATAAATTACATATAGCGTACTCTATTTATTAATAAGGTGACTTCTAAAGGCAATTGGTCACACTGCATTTTATTTAGGAGTATCGGAGTACAGGAAACTGAATTAACACCACACTTTTTAGTTGTTTAATGTGCAAAAATGTGGAAAAGCTATATCAAGATTTAGAAAGACTTTTTCAGGATATATACATCTCTCTCTCTCTTTCTCTCTATAGATGGATAGATAAACAGTATTATATATATATATATTAATATATATATATATATATAATATATATGTATATATATATTGTAGGGATTATCTCAAAGGGAAGCAGTCCTTTAGTGTGAAACACGGCAAAGTTTATTGTAGCACTCCACAAAACATGAAAAAAAAACGCCAGGCTAGCTTCAGCCAACCAAAAGACATCTGAAAACACAGTCAACTGGTAATCAGCACAGTACCGTACTCTGAATCTCTGGGCAAGGGCAACCGCATGCAGGTTTCAGTCGTTCCCTCTATGGAGTGCAAGGCCCAGCTCTTGGGTCTCCTGCAAAAAATTCGCTCCTCTGAGCAGTTTGACCAAGGTGAGGAACCACACCCCCTCTCACCTGAGCCTGCTGGCCTTATATAGGGCTAGTAAGCCCAGGACTGGATGTGGGAGCAGCCTGTCCCACCCAACTCTACAGACTGCTCCAATAAAGCCCGACCCGGATCACGGCATTATTGCCATACTACATATACAAAACCTGTGTCAGTGGCCTGCTGCGCTGACACCAAAACAAATGGGCTTTATTTTCACCGATCTTAAGCAGTATCGGTGACACAATGTCCGTCAATAACGGCACCTTGTGCCTTCCTACCTACCCCCCCCCCCTCTGCCCAATGCCGGGGGACTGGCACCTACAGCCATCAAACTCTCTACCCTAGACAGGGCATCTGCATTCCCCTGCAGCTTGCCCGGCCTGTGCTCCACCGAGAAATTAAAATCTTGCAGAGCCAGGAACCAACGGGTGACCCTGGCATTGTTGCCCTTTTTCTCCCTTAACCATTTTAAAGGGGCAGGATCCGTCACCAATCTAAATTTCCGACCCAGGAGGTAGTACCAGAGAGAATCGGGGCGCCCATTTAAATGGCCAAGCATTCCCTCTCAATTATGGAGTAATTCCGCTCGCAGGGGACAGCTTCCTGCTGAGGAAACTCACGGGATGTTCCTCCCATTGATAACCTGGGACATTACTGCTCTAGGCCGATCTCTGAGGCATCTGTTTGTACCCACAAATTCTCGCGAGAAATCTGGGGCCACCAATACTGGCTGTCTACATAGGGCTGACTTCAAGTTTTGGAAGGCCTCCTCAGCCTCTGGGGACCATTTGATCATGGCGGATTTGACACCCTTCGTTAGGTCAGTTAGGGGCACCACCATCTCGGCGAACTTAGTGATAAAACCGACGGTAATATCCCACAATCCCTAGAAACGCTCTCACTTGTTTCTTATTGCGGGGGTGGGGCCAGGTTTGGATGGCTTCTATTTTGTTCACTTGAGGCTTTATTTCCCCTCTTCCCACGACATACCCCAAGTAACGGGCCTCCTCCATCCCTACGGCGCACTTACTGGGGTTTATGGTGAACCCACCTTTCCTTAGCGCATCTAGGACAGCTTGGATCTTCTTAAGGTGACTCTCCCAATCTCGGCTGAAGATCACTATGTCGTCAAGGTAGGCTGACGCATATGCCCTGTGGGGACCCAAGATCCTATCCCTCGCCCACTGGAAGGTGGCGGGAGCCCCCTGCAACCCAAATGGCATTCTCACATTGGAAGGACCGTCTGGTGTAGAAAATGCAGTCTTCTCTCGGGCCTCCTTGGCTAAGGGGATTGCCAATACCCTTAGACAGGTCTAGGGTGGTGATATACCGGCTGGCCCTAACCTCTCAATAAGTTCATCCACCCGGGGCATGGGGTATGCATCCACTTTGGATACCTCATTTAGCTTACGGTAGTCGTTGCAGAAGCGCCACTCACCATTGGGTTTTGGCACTAACACAATGGGGCTGGATCATCCGCTCTTAGACTCCTCTATCACCCCTAATTTTAACATTCTCTGTACCTCTTTTGCCACAATTTCCCTACGGGCCTCGGGAATCCTATAAGGTTTTAAACTCACTCTGACATGAGGCTCGGTCACAATCTCATGTTCCACAACATGTGTTAGCCCAGGTGCCTCTGTGAACAAGTCCCTATTTTGTTGCAGCAGTTGTCTGCACTGTTGGGTCTGAGAAGGAGACAGGGTCTCTGCAATCTTTACTGCCTCTACACTGGTCTCTGGTTGGGACCACAAACAAGATGCCTCCGGGGGGTCCCTATCCTTCCATGGCTTGAGCAAGTTAACGTGGTAGATTTGATAGGGCTTCCTTCTACCCGGCTGATGGACCCGATAGTTGACCTCTCCCACCTTCTCAACTACCTCATATGGACCTTGCCATTTCGCCAGGAACTTGCTCTCCACCGTTGGTACTAAGACCAGGACCCGGTCCCCTGGACTAAACTGTCTCACTCGGGCCGACCTGTTGTAGACTCTCGCTTGCGCCTCTTGGGCCTGTAAGAGATGCTTTTTAACAATAGGGAGTACCTGAGCGATCCGTTCCTGCAACTGGGCCACATGCTCAATAACGCTTTTATGGGGTGTGACTTCGCTTTCCCAGGTCTCCTTGGCGATATCTAATAGACCCCTGGGATGCCTGCCATAAAGCAATTCAAAGGGGGAGAACCCTGTGGAGGCTTGTGGAACCTCTCTAATAGAAAATAGGAGATACGGCAAAAGGTAGTCCCAATCTCGGCCATCTTTCTCGACTACTTTCTTCAACATGGCCTTCAAGGTCTTGTTGAAGCGCTCTACCAAGCCATCTGTCTGGGGGTGATACACCGAGGTGCGTAGCTGGGTCACCCTCAGAACCTTACAAAGATCCTTCATTACTCTTGACATAAACGGGGTCCCTGATCCGTCAGGATCTCTTTCGGCAACCCCGTTCGGGAAAATATGTGCCAAAGCTCCCTAGCAATGACTTTTGAGGAAGCATTTCTCAGGGGCACAGCTTCTGGGTACCTGGTAGCGTAGTCCATGATGACCAGAATGTACTGGTGTCCTCTAGCCGACTTTACCAGGGGCCCCACTAAATCCATCGCTACTCTCTCAAAGGGTATCTCAATAATAGGCAATGGGATTAGCGGGCTGCGGAAATAGCGACTGGGGAGGTTACCTGGCACTGGGATCATGACTGGCAGTAGATCCGGATTTCCCGGTAGCACCCTGGCCAGTAGAATCTGGGTAGAATCCTCTCTATGGTCTTATCTGGCCCCAGGTGTCCCCCCAATACATGATTGTGAGCCAGGTCCATGACCAACCGCCTATGGGGTTTGGGAACTAGCAGTTGTTCCACCACTTCTTCACGGATTTTGGTCACCCGGTACAACAGGTTCCCCTTCATGGCAAAATGGGGAAATCTTTCCTCGGCCCCTGACTCTTGGGGTACCCCATCCAGGACCACCACGCTATTGAAAGCCCCTTTCAGGGTTTCATCCTGCAGCTGGGCCGTCCCAAAATTTCCCCGAGATACCCCTAGGTCAGGGACTGTCTCGTCAAGGGGTGACTCGTTTCTCACCATCTCCTACCATGACAGAGAATGGGAATTCGGGAACCACCTCCTGGACAGGGCTCTCAAGGCTGTCTGTGCTCTCGGGGAATTTCTGCTGTACTGTATTTTCCCATAGTAACCAAGAGGGCAGTCCCGGCCAATTATCGCCTCGTGCAGTAACCCCTTCACGATGCCTACTTGGTGGGACACTGTACCCCACTATCATGATTTTAACGTGACTCGTGCCACTGGGTACACTTTGGTATCCCCATGTATGCACGTGACTCCCAAAGTTTTCCCTGGGATCAACACATGGGGAATACGGGCCGTTAGGAGAGTGACCAAACTCCCCGAGTCCAGGAGTCCTCTGATAGAGGTGCCATTCACCCTTATTGGACAGAGTGGAAGTCCCTTCTCCGTGTCCATCACTGCTGTGCAGGCCGGTTGCGCAAACAATGACGTACGCCGCCCTATGGAACAGTCCATGGGTTCCGAGCCAAGTGGGCATTGGGCCGCCATGTGCCAGGCAGCGTGGCACTTCCAGCAGATGATGTCCCTGACAGAGGGTCTGGATGTGGCTCTGGCAGGCCTTTGGCCTTGGACCGGGCTTCTCTAGGGGGTTTGGGTCCCCTTCTTGGGCCGTCAGAGTCACTCTGCATATGCCAGTATGGAGGGGCAAAGGGTCCTGGATCAACCATGGAGCGCTCCACGGCCTGATACCTTTCCACCAAGGCTACCAAGTCATCTGCCGTCTGGGGATTTCCCGGCGCGACCCAGCACTGCACTGGCTTGGGGAGAGCGTGCACAAACTGTTCCATCATGACCCTTTCCACCATCTGGGCTGGGGAACATACCTCTGGCTGCAGCCATTTCTGGATGAGGTGCTGGAGATCAAACTTTTGGGTCCTTGGGGGCCGGTCCCTCGTGTATCCCCTCTGGTGCACCCTCTGAGCCCGGACGGTGACCGTCACGCCCAGGCGTGCCATGATCTCTGATCTCAGCTTAGGGTATTCCCTGGCATCCTGCAGAGACAAGTCATAATAAGCCTTTTGAGGCTCGCCAGTGAGAAAGGGGCCAGGACCTCTGCCCACTGCGGGGCTGGTAGTCTCTCCATTCGGCAACCGCTCAAAGACGTAAGGAAGGCTTCCACGTCGTCTTCTGGGGTCATCTTCTGAAGGGCGTCTCGTACCCTTTTCCGCGACTGCTGTCCGTCCTCCTGACGGGGTGTAGCTGGGGTCTCCTTCTCCCGGATTGCCTCCTCCATGATGGACATCTGCCTGATTAGGAGCTGGTTCGTTTCTTGCTGTGACCGCACGGACTCAGCATGGGCTTGTTGCTGTTGGGCGCTCACCTTCACCAGGTGCTTCAGCAGCTCCTCCATTACTCCTGTCTGGCTTTTAAGAGTAGCAGCCGCCTTAACCCAGGACATGCAGTCTCTTACTCCAGGATGTTGCCCGCATCCGAGACACCAATTGTAGGGATTAGCCCAAAGGATAGCAGTCCTTTAGTGTGAAACACGGCAAAGTTTATTGTAGCACTCCACAAAACATGAAAAATAAACGGCAGGCTTGCTTCAGCCAACCAAAAGACATCTGAAAACACAGTCACTGGTATCAGCACAGTACCGTACTCTGAATCTCTGGGCAAGGCAACCGCATGCAGGTTTCAGTCGTTCCCTCTATGGAGTGCAAGGCCCAGCTCTGGCTCTCCTGCAAACATTCGCTCCTCTGAGCAGTTTGACCAAGGTAAGGAACCACACCCCCTCTCACCTGAGCCTGCTGGCCTTATATAGGGCTGGCAAGCCCAGGACTGGATGTGGGAGCAGCCCGTCCCACCCAACTCTACAGACTGCTGCAATAAAGCCCGACCCGGATCACGGCATTATTGCCATACTACATATACAAAACCTGTGTCAGTGGACTGCTGCCGCTGACACCAAAACAAATGGTATTTATTTCACCCATCTTAAGCAGATCGGTGACACATATCGTCCGTCTATAACGGCACCTTATGCGTTCCTACAATATGTCATGTATATATATATATATATAATTATATATAATATTTATATAATATATGTGTGTGTGTATATGTATATATTACTGTGAAGGACAGCTGTTGGAGTCTTCAAACATTAAAATCATGGCATCAAAGAAGGAAAGGTGCACACACACCATTGTTAACATTGTCAGCCATGATTTCAGGATCCTGAAATTACTACAGATTATTATTTAATAGTGGCTGTTAGATCATACTTTGTGGAATATGTTTGAACACTGAGGACAGCTTTGGAAACA
Source organism: Phyllomedusa bahiana (assembly GCA_025379985.1). Taxonomy (NCBI): domain Eukaryota; kingdom Metazoa; phylum Chordata; class Amphibia; order Anura; family Hylidae; genus Phyllomedusa; species Phyllomedusa bahiana. The sequence continues at coordinate 20,243 of JAODAL010020724.1, forward strand.
ATTTCACAAGGCACAGCCCTCCAGAGGATATTACAATGTTTTTTTATATTTTGTTAGATACATTCAGATCCCACCCGTCATATGCACAACTCTTAAACATAGTAATTCAGAGTAAAGCCACTTTAGAATATAGGAAATACAGAACGTAGCAACTTTTTTTTGGGCTATAGGTTGCTGAAGTTCTTTATGAAGTAAAAGTGGTTAGTAGTGGAGGCAAGAGGTGTAAAAGCAGGAGGTGGTAAGTAGAAATGGCAGATACCAAGAGTGGTAATGGATAAGCCAGGTATGCAGTGGGGAGATGCTAAGGATGGTGCAAATCTAGCTTATTGAGTGCCACTCTTGGCACCTGCCATTTCTACTTGGCACCTTACACTTCTTCCCTTTATACCTTGGATACCAACTATTTTTGACTCCAACAGATGTAATACTAGAAAATATTAATTGAATAAAAAAAAAAAAATCAACGTAAATGTGAAAACAAATAAGTATCATAAAATGTACAAATTTATAATTTTTAAAATACAACTGAAAAAGTCAAATAGTATAAAAATGTAGCAAACAATGAAACATTACCTGGAGTGCTTTCTCTAGTCAAATTGTTTCCATTTATGCGCTGAACTTGCTGGCAGAAAGGTTTTTGAGAGTGGCACCAATGTTAAAAATAATTTTTAGGCAGGAACATTTAGTATTATTATAAAATATATTATATCTATCCAGATTTAACTACATGATGTGAATATATACAGTTGAAACCATAAGTTTACATACAGATAAAAAGACACATCTGCATGTTTTTCTCACTATCTGACATGAAATCAGAATAAACCTTCCCTGTTTTAGGTCAATTAGGAACCAAAATTATTTATATTTGCCAAATGCCAGAATAATGAGAGAAAGATCATTTTTTAAGGCATTTTTATTACTTTCTGCAAAAGTTTCCATACACTTCATTAGTATTTGGTAGCATTGACCTTAAACTTTATGACTTGGGTCAAATGTTTTGAATATACTTCCACAAGCTTCTCACAATAGTTGGTAGGAATTTTGGCCCATTCCTCCTGACAGAACTGGTGTAACTGAGCCATGTTTGTAGCTCGTCTTGCTCGCACCTGCCTTTTCAGATTTGCCCATAAATTTTCAATACGATTGAGATCAGGGCTTTGTGATGGCCAGTACAAAACATTGACTTGGTTATCCTTAAGCCAATTTGTAACCAGTTTGGCAGTATGCTTCAGGTCATTGTCCATTTGGACTAGCCATTTCTGCCTAAGCTTTAACTTCCCTGCTGATGTCTTGAGGCATTGCATCAGTATTGCCACATAATCTTCTTTCCTCATGATGCCATCTATTTTGTGAAGTGCACCAGTCCCTCCTGCAGCAAAACAACCCCACGACATGATGCTGCCACCCTCCCACCCCCCTCTCCCCCGATTCACAGTTGGGATGGTGTTCTTAGATTTCCAAGCTTCTCCCTTTTTCCTCCAAATATTATGATGGTCATTATGGCCAAACAGTTCAATTTTAGCTTCATGAGATCACAGGACATGTCTCCAAAAATGTGGGTCTTTATTCCTGTGTGCATTTGCAAACATTAATCTGGCTTTTATATGTTTCTTTTGGAGTAATGGATTATTCCTGGCAGAGTGGCCTTTCAGCCCATGTTGGACAGCATGCTGCAGTTCAGTTTTAGGGTGTTGGCAATCTTCTTATAGCCTAGGCTATCTCTATGTAGAGTAACAATTCTTTTATTTAGATCCTCAGACAGTTCACGTGCCATGTTGAACTTCCAGTGACCAGTAGGAGACAGTATGAGCGTTCGGATAACTTGGATAACTCCAAATTTAGCACACCTGCTCCCAACTCACACCTGAGACCTTGTAACACTAATGAGTCACATGACAACATGGAGGGTGTACTCACTTTTGTTGCCAGCAGTTTAGACATTGATGGTTGTGTATTGAGTATTTTGAGGGCACACCAAATTTACACTGTTATACAACCTGTACATTAACTACTTTATATGGTATCAAAGTTTCATATTGTCAGTGTTGTCCCATGAAAAGATATAATTTACAAAAATCTGAGAGGTGTACTCACTTTTGTACATAAATTACATAAATATTATATAAATGCATAGTGAGGCAAATTCAATATACAGTGCCTTGCGAAAGTATTTGCCCCCCTTGAACTTTTCAACCTTTTGCCACTTTTCAGGCTTTAAGTATAAAGATATAAAATTGTAATTTTTTTGTGAAGAATCAACAACAAGTGGGACACAATTGTGAAGTAGAAGGAAATTTATTGGATATTTTAAACTTTTGTAAAAAATAAAAAACTGAAAAGTGGGGAGTGCAATATTATTTGGCCCCCTTAAGTTAATACATTGTAGCGCCACCTTTTGCTGCAATTACAGCTGCAAGTCGCTTGGGGTATGTCTCTATCAGTTTTGCACATCGAGAGACTGAAATTCTTGCCCATTCTTTCTTGGTGCACAGCTGGAGCCAGTGAGGTTGGATGGAGAGCTTTATGTGCAGCAGTTTTCAGCTCTTTCCACAGATTCTTGATTGGATTCATATCTGGACTGTGACTTGGCCATTCTAACACCTGCATTTATTTGTGAACCTTCCATTGTAGATCTTGCTTTATGTTTGGGATCATTGTCTTGTTGGAAGATACATCTCCGTCCCAGTCTCAGGTCTTTTGCGGACTCAAACAGGTTTTCTTCCAGAATGGTCCTTTATTTGGCTCCATCCATCTTCTCATCAATTTTAACCATCTTCCCTGTCCCTGCTGAAGAAAAGCAGGCCCAAACCATGATGATGCCACCACCATGTGTGACAGTGGGAATGGTGCGTTCAGGGGGATGAGCTGTGTTGCTTTTACGCCAAACATATCGTTTTGCATTGTGGCCAAAAAGTTGATTTTGGTTTCATCTGAGCAGAGCCCCTTCTTCCACATGTTTGGTGTCTCCCAGGCGGCCCCTTCTTCCACATGTTTGGTGTCCCCCAGGTGGCTTGTGGCAAACTTTAAACAAGACTTTTTATGGATATCTTTGAGAAATGGCTTCTTCTTGCCACTCTTCCTTAAAGGCCAGATTTGTGCAGTGTACGACTGATGGTTGTCTTATGGACAGACTTCTCACCTCAGCTGTAGATCTCTGCAGTTCATCCAGAGTGATCATGGGCCTTTTGGCTGCATCTCTGATCAGTTTTCTCCTTGTTTGAGATGAAAGTTTAGAGGGACGGCCGGGCTTGGTAGATTTGCAGTGGTCTGATAATCCTTCCATTTCAATATGACCGCTTGCACAGTGCTCCTTGGGATGTTTAAAGTTTGGAAAATCTTTTTGTATACAAATCCGGCTTTAAACTTCTCCATAACGGACCTGCCTGGTGTGTTCTGTGGTCTTCATGATGCCCTCTGCGCTTTAAACAGAACCCTGAGACTATCACAGAGCAGGTGCAATTATACGGAGACTTGATTACGCACAGGTGGATTATATTTATCATCATCAGTCATTTAGGACAACATTGGATCATACAGAGATCCTCTCTGAACTTCTGGAGTGAGTTTGCTGCACTGAAAGTAAAGGGGTTGAATTATTTTGCAAGCCCCACTTTTCAGTTTTTTATTTTTTACAAAAGTTTAAAATATCCAATAAATTTCGTTCCACTTCACAATTGTTTTCCACTTGTTGTTGATTCTTCACAAAAAATTTTTTTTTTTTATATCTTTATGTTTGAAGCCTAAGATGTGGCAAATGGTTAAATTTCAAGGGGGACGAATAATTTCACAAGGCACTGTATTTATATATAAAATTCTAGCTAGAGAGAATGATATGCTTTCAGGATGACCAGTTTGTATCAGGTACATTCACTCTTTTATCCTTGTATTTACATACAAAGATAACAGTGTGTTACTAAGTAGCTATGTGCTCTGAAACCCTGACAGGACAGCATAAGGTTAATGAGCTCTCCCATTTCAGTATCAAAGGTAAGAGCAGAAATGGAGAAAAAGCACCATCTATGAAAAAGCAGAGTGGGGTCAGGGTTTATAAATTACCCGTAAGTTGGGCTTCTTTTGAGTACTAGGGAGTTCAATGTTCTGTTCACAAGTTCAGCAATCAAGAGCTTCAGCCGTGGAATTATTTCGGGCCCTAGAAAGCTTCTGCAACTCCTAACGAGAAGACCAGTCTAACGAGAAGACCAGTAGACTAGAAGGATATATAGGAGCGAGAAGACCTGATAGCATCTGGAGTGCCATAATGAATAGTGATAGTACATGAGAGTGAAGTAAGTGACAAGACCTTCATAGTCATTTGATGTCTATCAAGCATGCTTCTGGACTAGCTCAACCCACTAGCTATACCAGAAGTCTTCCAGATCCTATGGGGCGAGGCCCATCCTTGCTACATGCTTTTTGTGCAGACTGAATTATGTAATTCCTGTAAAGGGTTGTTCTCAGGTATAAAACCTAGCCAGGAGTAGAGAAGTTGTTGTTAAACTCCATACTGTCTTCTGCCTTTCATTTCTGCACCAACACCAAGGACACCTCCATCACCAACGGGGCAGTGAGGCTAACATCATCTAGAGTGTTTCCCGCAGTGATGCTGAAGGATCAACACCAACTCCTTCATCTGCAGAACCCCTTATCACTGTGATGTTCCCAGGGGAGCATGAGTAGACTGGGAGCGATCCATCGTGATACAATTATGACTCCCATCCTCCTCTCTGTCACCTCTAGGTCACCACACAACTAAGGGGCTCCCTAAACTCTGTTCTATGATGAAGCCTTATTTTCAATTCCATAGCACCAGTGAATTCATCTCAGCCTACAGGTAGGCCTTGTGAAAGCTAGTAATGTAAATATTAAGAGACTCCATCTTTTTTTATCCATGAGATGGTGGCACCCCCTACAGCTACTGTGCATACCTCTTATGCCTCTTGCTTTTTGCCTCTTTCTCTCTGCCTTTCTGCCTCTCCCAATGATGTATATGCAGTTTAAAAGAAACTCCAGGTCTGCCATGCTTAGGGACCCCAGGGCTTTCCCATTTCTCCTGTGGGTCAGGCCAAGCCTCATTTTTACCCACAGAAATGCAGGAAAAAAATTAATAGTAATCAAGAAGAATAAGAGGCCTAGGGGACACATAGGGGATAAGAGGTTGGCTTATTTGCTGAGAGAGCTGTTGCCAGAGGATGTCTATATTTGGTATACAGGGGATGTAAAGTAAAGGGGACACTTATCTGTTGCACCCATCTTTCATGCCTCTGTCAGTACAATCCTCTGCCGTGGGACCCATCACTCTCCTTGGCTGACTCATCAGGTCTATTTCCCATTGCTTTTTGTTTTACCATAAGTAGTTCTCGCGATGTTTCTGTCTGCTTTCCCGGTGCTAAAGTTTCAACCTCCTCATCACTACACTGTCCCTCACTGCAGAATCAGGTTTCATGAAGTTTGCTTGTTATCTTTTACCATGGAGACACAAAGATCAACATGGGAGCTGTCGACAGAAAATTTCAAAAATGTTTAATCAAGACCTATTGCAAAATTGTTTAATTTTAGATTGTTGGAATAATTAAAAATGTTCCAGTTGCAAAGGTAGACATCCTTTACATAAAAGACTGCTGCACACAGGAGTTTATATTACAAAATTAACCCTTTGTTTGGTATCGAAGATTAAATATGCAATCATCTAAGTTTCTGTTAGCTGTAAAACTTAAATGGAAGGGGTTTAAGCCAAGGTGATTGTCGGACCATCAGTAGATCACTGACAGACTTGTCCCATCATGATAAAGTTGGCTTCTTAAAGACGTGTTATCATCTTACACTTTGACGGTATATCGGAATGCCATCAAAGACTGATAAGTGCAAGTCCCACCTCTTGGAAGGAGGTGGGACCAGCACCTGTCAGACTTTGACGTCACATCCTATCATCAATATGCCATAAAAGTGAAAGATTGGAACACCCCATTAAACTTCATACAGTTCTTGTGTATTACTTGATGACTTGTGTCATTGGCTTATTGTGATTTATAAAAATAAAAGTTTAATATTGGTGGTTTTATCCAAATTAATCTAAATTTAACTTCATACAATTATTTTGTATCACTTGATGACTTATTCCGTTGACTTATTGTAATTTGTAAGAATAACATTTTAATTTTGGTGGCTTTATCCAAATTAATTTTGGTAATGGGCTGTATCTAATTTTTTACAGTTAATTTAGACTCATTATTAATGCCTTCCTTACTCTTTTAGATAAATTATTCTAAGAAATCTTGATCCATTACAGAATTCTTTGCTCTAAAAATTGCAGCTAAATACCTTTAGGTGTAAAAACTTTTGGTGACTTGGGTAAATTAATGATGATATATCTTTTAAATCAATCAAGCCGTAGAAGGGCAACAGTTAATTAAGTGGGAAGTTGGGGACCAGAGGACTATGTAGTGGGCGGAGAGGGTCATGTTGGAGGGTCAGTATTAATCAATGTTGGCTGATAATGGCAGCTGGGTGCCGAAGCATAGAAGAATGGAAGCCAGCTGTCAGAAGCAGCTAGTAATGCGGACAGAAATTATTACATGTGACTCCTGGTCTCTGATTGCTGTACATGGTGCTCAACATTGGGCCTCATGCACACTTTATATTATAAAGCCATAGGCACTTTCTATGCTACAATCAGGTACCTTCATACATACCTTGTAGTCCAAGTATTCTTTCCTAGAATCAATTCTTTAGGGGAGAAAAGATTGCTAAAATTCTCACGGACCTGCCTTTATACGAAATTGGTGGTCTACACAAGCACTGTATTGAGCTCTGCAATCTGGTATCCAGCAAGGATCAATACAGTGTATCTTTATATCAATGTACATAACAAATTTAAAGGTGTGTATACACATTAGGCCCAATATGTCCTATCCTACTTAAAGTCATGTTGAAGAAAAGGTTTTATATTTGGAAATAACTGGCTCAATACTGGTGCACCAAAAAAAACTGTTTTTGTGGTTTTTTGTTAACCTCCAACGGCTATATCTTCTATGAAACCATTTCAGTCTCTTTTTTCTATCCAAGTGAATTCATCATACTAAGGGAATTTGGAGCCAGCCATATGCATGGTAGTGAGGGAGCAGTAATTTGTGTCCAACAAGGGAGATAAATTACCTAATTAAAAATGTATGAAGTTATGGAATAATTTTCAGGATTCTCTTTTGTTACAGCATCTACTAGTCGATGGGTGCAAGAGCAGTGCTGGTCCAGGAGGAAGGTGGGTTGGTAGGCTGGGAAAGTTTAGAAGAATATTAACTATGCTACACCTGTATGTCCTGTTGAAATATGTAATAATTCACTATCAGAAAGCTTCAGATGAGATTCATCTTTTTACCAGGTTTTAAAAGTTGGAACTGAGCAGGCTTGTTGCTGGGTTGAGGTTTGAGTTCAGGGTAGTGGTGTACCATCTCCTATTAGTATTTGCTCCTAATTTGAAGCTTACACTTTAGAGGGTAATAATTCCCCGTGGGCACACAAGCTCACTACCCCAGAGAATTTAGTACTATTACCCAACTGTTGCTATTCTGGTTTTCTTTTGTACCCACTGAGGAGCTCAGTTAAAGGATATTAGGGATACAAATTGGGGTGTAACAGATGCAAGTTGTGCGGGACCGTCCTTTTCAGGTCGATAGTCCCAATAAGGGTTGTTAAAGAGTTTTTCTGGGTATAAGGACAGAATAACCTGGATGGTTAATAATCTTCTTTTTCCAGCTGGGATACACACAAATTCCTGAATAAAGATTATATCTGTTACTAAAAAAGAAGAAAATCAGGATGTACGTATATACCCACTGCTAGTTGGTGAGTGCTATTTTTGGTTCTATTAATTTTAATGATATGTACAGTTGAAACCATAGGTTTACTTACACTATATAAAAGCCCCATCTGCATGTTTTTCTCACTATCTGATATGAAATCAGAATAAACCTTACGTTTTAGGTCAATTAGGAACCAAAATTATTTATATTTGTCAAAAGCCAGAATAATGAGAGAGAATTTTTAAGGCATTTTTATTACTTTCTGCAAAGTCAAAAGTTTATATATATTTCATTAGTATTTGGTAGCATTGCCCTTCAACTGTATTACTTGGGCAAAACGTTTTGGATCCTTCCACAAACTTCTCACAATAGTTGGAAGGAATTTTGGCCCATTCCTCCTGACAGAACTGGTGTAACTGAGCCATGTTTGTAGGTCGCTCGCACCTGCCTTTTCAGCTTTGCCCATAAATTTATGGATTGAAATCAGGGCTTTGTGATGGCCACTCCAAAACATTGACTTGATTTTCCTTAACCAGTTCGGCAGTAAAAACTTAGCCATTGTCCTTTTGGAGACCCATTTCCGCCCAAGTTTTAACTTCCGGTGTTCTTGAGATTTTTTCTTCAGTATTGCCCATAATTTCTTTCTTCTGTCCATTATTTTGTAAGGCAACAGTCCCCCTGCAGCAAAACAACCCCACAAAAATTGATGCCATTGCGTGTTTCCGTTGGGGGGGTGTTTCTTAGCTTCCAATTCCCCCCTTTTCCACCAAACGAAAAATGGTCATTATGACCCAAAAATTTTAAGTTTATTTTTGTCATTTTCTAAAAATTTAGGGCTTTGTTCTGTGCCTTTGCAAAAAATTAATCGGCTTTTTTATGTTTTTTTTGGAGTAATTGGTTCTTCCTGGAAGTGGCCGTTCACCCATGTTGGGTAAGACACAATCTACAACCCTTCCACCAAACTTCAAAGGTCTTTTGTTTTTTTTTTTGGGTTGATATGCACGTCAATCAAAAGGGTTGATCTGTAACAGAATTCAACTCCCTTTCCGAGCGGTTTAATGGTGGACATTCCCCCCTTGTTTGTTTTGCGTTAATTGTTTGTACAGAAGAACGGCACTTTCAGGTATCTGGAAATTTCACCCAAGGATGAAACCCAAATTGTGCAAGTCCACAATTCCTTTCTAATTCTTGGCTGATTTCTTTAGACTTTCCCTGAGTTAACACAGAATCATATGTTAAAAAACATCAAACACGGGTGCTTCTAATTAACTCAAATGTCGCCAATAAACTTATCAGAAGCTTTCAAATACATGACATATGGGCTGTCCCTTATTGTTTAAATGCAGAGTAATCCAAGTGTATGTACACATTTGACTTTGCAGAAAATAATAAAAATGCATTAAAAAAAATCTCTGTCATTATTCTGGCATTTGGCAAATATCAATAATTTTGGTTCTTAATTAACCTAAAATGGACAAGATGTATTCTGATTTCATGTCAGATAGTGAGAAAAACATGCAGATGTGTTTTTTATATAGTGTATGGAAACTTCTGGTTTCAACTGTAAGTAGAAATTATGTTTTATGGAAATATCTTTTTCCTTCTGTGTTATTTTTTGGGAATATTTTTTGGGGGAGATTCCAGTTTTTCTGTTTAAAAGCATTGCCTCATCAGGTCAACCTATTAGGGCATATGTACATTAGAAAATGGCATTCCCCCATATTGGTTCCTCATCTTCTAGCAAGAGTGGGATGGTATATATTACATGAGTTATTTGACTGGGTGCAACATAATGCAATATTTTGTTTGACTGTAGCTTTCACTGGTGATATCAGCTCTAATGAAGAGTGTGTGTAGTGTGTAGGGCAATGTAGCTACTATGGCACCTTTGGAGAGATGGATGGAACCCATTAAATTGGTCATATGTCCATTAGACTTGTGGTTTCCACAAGTCATGGAAATGGGATGGGGCACCAAGACTTCCTAAAATGGGTCTCATTTTTTATCTTTACTATGGGTCTTCTTTAACAATAGATGTTCTCATAAAAGTATGATGAAAAATAAAGACTATGAGCAGTTTAAGCCATGTTAGCCCATCAACAATTACCTCCTAATATTATCTAATTTGCTCTATTTTACATAGGTCTGATTGGTTGATATTGATCACTGCTCTTCGGCCCTTTGTAAATAACCCTTAGTGTTTCCATTGCTGTGTGATATACTGCAGAGGTGCAGGACACTTATTATAAAATAGCAGTTTGATACTTGAAAGAAATTTCGACAATACGGGTTCAGGTTTCAAAATGAAGCAGAGCAGCTTTCACTAAATCAAATGTTTCAATCCATGTGAGGTGACGTCTAGTATACGGATGGAGGAAGAAAGAAAGAAGATATGAGAAAATCGATGGCCGGTCCCCTATAAAATAAGGCGAGATTTATTCACGGGTGGCTGTTGCTGTAGATTTAAAGCAATAGTACAAGAAGGGGACAATGAAAATGAAAGATTTTTTTGCAGTGAAATTCCATTTCATGGCTTTCTGTCAGTCTGAGGTAATCCATTCTGAAAGAAAGAGTTAGAATATTAGTGCAAAGAAACTTTACTTTCCATGGTCCCAATAAATACTACATATTTGTTTTGTCAAATTTTCTCATTTATCTTGTTGCTCTTTCTCTGGAGACTTTCTGTCAACAGCTAAGAAAAAGTTCACTGATGAACAAAAATGTCTGATAAATTGATATCCTAAAAGAAGATATCTCCTATATAGTGGCCTATTAAATTATGGCTTAGAAAACAATGGGCTTCTTCTCTCTCTTCCTTGGACACTGCTTAATGCTTAAAGGAGTGTCCCACAAAGTGTTAACTGCTGCTTAGTCGTTAGGGAATTATAAAAAAAATAGAAAATGACCCCAAACTTACCTTTTAAACTCATTAATTTCAGCGATCGGTCTCTGTGGTTCACTCTTCACTTGATCCCACAGCCAATTACAGTCCACGGCAGTCAAATGCAAGATATATCAACAGACCGCTGTGGCCTGTGAATAGCTGTGGGATTTTTAAAGAATAAATAGTGAAACCATCGGGTAGGATCATAGAGACCGGCCACAGAATTTTTAATTTTTTTTTTATATTTCTTATCATGCTCTAATGACAAACAAAGAGTTACAACTTTTGTAACACCCATGTTGGCGATTGGAATCGCCCAGTTGAAATTCCTGACACAGGGGTCCAACAAGAATTTACTACTGCATTAAGGCGTGTTTTAATAGTTTTAAAAACTCTCAATGAGGTCTATTCATCAGTAAACCTCCTTCTGTCATAGGGAAAAATCAGCACTGGACCTCTCAGTTATAAGGTTGTTTCTTTATATTGGAAGACGCCCTTTCGTGCCCTTCGAGACTTTATGCCCGATGGAAACTGGATGATGTCCACAGTGTACAAAACACGTCTGTCCATAAAGAAACAACCTTTTAACTGAGAGGTCCATCGCTGATTCCTTCCCCTGTGGACAGAAGGAGGTTTACTGCATGCGAGATAACCTCATTGAGAGTTTTTATTTTGCTCCGATTATCTCCCAAGCTAGGAAACGGATTGTCACAGCTCAAGCTCAGCGGACCTTCTATTTCCAGTTCTTTAATTTGAAAGCTTCAGGGGAGTGTTGTGCCTCGTATTGCACAACTCCCAAAGGTTAGAGTTCAATGCTATGTAACTAACAACACTATTTTGTGGAAAATCCATTTAATGCACTAGGGTACGTGTCTCCTGTATCCCTTCCCCTATCTTCATTTCAAAAATTTTTAAATGCTCAGTAATAGTGTTGAGCGATTACGTTGACATCCCATCGCTCGATGGTCAGATAGTGCGCCATCAGTCGACATAGAATTATCAGAAAGAAAAAAATTTTTTGAAATGAATTATAATATAATAAAATTAAATTATTAATTAAGAAAACAAATATGAATATGATTTAAATTAGGAAAAAAATTTTAATTTTTAAATAAAATGAAGAATTTGAATTAGAGAGAAATATTAAATAAAAATATTAAATAAAAATATTAAGAAGATTTTAATAAAAAATAAATAAATAAAATTAAAAAATTAATAGATAAAATAATATATTTAGAGAATAAGAGAAGGAGAATAATTAGTTGAAAGATTATGAAAGAATAAAAAGATTTAAATAAAAGAAAATTTAAAAGAAGATTTTATGAATTAATAAGAAGAAGATTTAATATAATAAAGAGATAAAAATTTCGATGGTCGATATATATTATCGCCGATGACCATTAAAGTCCAATGGGAGAGCACAACACCTTCATTCTTACACCCAAACCGGGCTGGGTAAAGCCTGGAATAAACATCCAAAACTGTCAAAGAATGGTACGTGCTACATCTTAGGCAACACACTTAGTTATAAAAGCCACAGAAAAAAACTCACAGACCAGTCACTATCACTGTCTTGCACCACACCATGACCCTAAACCTGCTGACCCACAAATTAAAAAAGTGCCAGAAGAAGTATGATTTGAACCATCATTTTAGCTTGAACTGGAGGACATTGAATATCCCTTCCTGGAACGCAGCATGAGCCCCAAACCCTGCATGATACCCCCAGATTTAAAAAGTGCCCGGAAAAAAGGAGTCTTTCAAAAACCACTCATTTTAGTTGAACTGGACATTGACTAATATCTGTCCTGTACCGCAGAATGACCATTTATACCTGTCTGACCCACAGATGTAAAAAGTGCCGAAAAGGGAGTCTTTCAACCACACAAATTTAGTTTCACTGGACATTGACCATACCTGTCCTGGGCCCCCAGCATAGCCCCAAACCTGCAAATGACCCCAGATTAAAAAGTGTCCGGAAAAAGGAAGTCTTCAAGCCACCATAATAGATTTCCCTGGACATAGACTGTCCCAGTCCTGGGTACGCTTGCCCCTCCGGGAGGATGCGGACCAATTGAGCCTTCACTTGGAAATACTGGTGGTTAACTCCTCCTGTTCCACCCAGTCCCTTTTCTTGGCATTCTTTTTCTCATTTTAACTCAACGTGCTGAAGAAAATTGTCTCTGTAGCTTTTTTCTCTGGCCTGTGCTCCGATACTCCATGTCCTCTGAATAACCTACAGCTGTCAAGTTTTCCTGTACCCCCCCGTCCCTTGACAATTCAGAGGATTTTTTTACCAGCTAGTTTGTATCATGGCAAGTTTTTTTAGTAGTTTAATTCAAAAAAAACATTTGTATTAAATGGTTGTCTCATTACACGGGATTGCTAGCTATGTTAAAGATCTTGCAAACAAGTCCATTTTTGCAATATGTGTCCATTAACACAGTTGTCCTCCTATTTCCTGTTTCTGACAGCACCATCACCCTTGAGCCAGCTCCTTGACAATTGTGATGAACAAATGTCTTTAGAAACAACATTTTTTTTATAAGAGGACCTGTAGTATCGCTGCATGTCACAGCAAAATGCCCCCAAAAATTCAAAACATACCCATGAGGCCACTTTGTGACAATTGTGAAGTTACAAATGTCTGTTAGAAACAACATTTTTTATAATAGGACCTGTATATAGCTGCATGGTCACAGCAAAATGCCCCCAAAAATTCAAAGCATGACCCTTGAGAGCCACAGTTTGGACAATTGTGAAGAACAAATGTTCTGTTATAAACAAAAATTTTTATAATAGACCCGTAGTATAGCTGCATGTCACAGCAAAATGCCACAAAAAGTCAAAGCAATGAACCTTGAGCCACTTTGACGAATTGTGAAGAACAAATGTCTGTTAGAAAAACAACATTTTTTTATTATAGGACCTGTAGTATACTCATGTCACAGCAAAATTTCCCCCCAAAAATTCAAAGAATAAAACCCAAAAGCCATTTTGGGACAATTGTGAAGAACAAATTTCTGTTAGAAAAAAAATTTTTTTAGAATAGGACCTGTAGTTTTGCTGCATTCCAAAGCAGCAAAACCCCAAAAAAAAATTAAATAAAAATGACTTTTTCCGGGCCCCGTTAAAAATTATGAGGGAGAAAGGGGCCACTTAGAAACCAAATTTTTTTTAAAAAGGCCCAAATGATTATATTTTTATATCCACAGCAAAAATGCCCCAAAAAAATTAAAAAAAATGCCTTCTAAACCACTGTTTAAAAATTGGGGAGGGAAAATGCCACTTAAAACCCACTTTTCCCTGTTCCAAAGGACCATTTTTTAATGCTGAATCCCAAGCAAAAATGCCCCAAAAAAATTTATAAATTTTGATTTCTCCCACTAAAAAAATTGTGATGGAAAAATTCCCAAATTTAAAAAAAGCCACATTTCTTTTCCAAAGGACCATGATTATAGCTTATCTCATACAAAGGGACCCAAAACCTTTGCCCAATGAAAAAAAATTTTCTAAAAAAAAGGAGTAAAGGGGAATACGGTGTTGTCATAAACCTTCCCTGTTTTTTTACAGCCCCTTTCCCCCCACAGAAAAACCCAGCAAAATGAACGGGGGGAAAAAAAGAGAAAAAAAATTTGGGCAGCGAAATGATCTTTTTAAAAAAAAAAATTTTTCAAGGGGACCATTTCTGTTGAAGAGGAAGGTGAAGTAGCCCGGGCAACTAATCGGTGACCTGGGAAATTTGGGGCCACAACATCACCCGAGATACCCATGCCTGATTCATCTTGATGAAAGCCCAAAACGACCCCACTTTAAACGGTGGAAAGCCGGATGCGTTTGTCTGTAATGACTCCCCACTGTGCTGAAGGTCCCCCAGATATGACGCGGGGGCCACTGGGCGGGAAAACCCACCCTATGGCGGGCGAGCGAGCTCGGGCCTTTCGTCCATTTTGGATACCCAAAAAGCCCTTTTGGGGGTTAAAAACAACCCAAAAAACATGGGGTTTGGAACGCAGAAAGTCGGGCACCATGATCAAAAGCTGGTCTCTGTTTGTTGGATGTGTGCCCTGAAATTGCATGCGTTGGTGAGGGGGGTTAAAAAAAGGGTTTGCCAGGGGTTCCCCCAAATTAGGCTTCTGCCACCTTGCCTGTTTCTTTTGTTTGGGCTCCATTTACGGCTACTTGGCACTCTACTGCTGTCACCGCTGTGGCTTTGCCCCCACCGGACATTTGAAAAAACGTAAAGCAAAACCAACAGAGTTCCCCGTTGTTAAATTCAGCAAGGTCTCCATTTCCTGCTTTTACTCTCTATTTGGGGGGGTGGAAGGAAAGTGCTGATTTTTTGTTTTTTTTACCGGGATCAGGGGTGGCAACCCAGTAACTGTTGTTAAATTTTTGATGGCCCTTTAAAGCAGGATCAAGTTGGAGAAATGGAGCATCCAAGCCTCATTGGGGAGATGGCCCTTTATTTCCCCAAACCTCTGGGGCAGGGGCATAGCAAACTGATCTTCCTCATTTTTCCTCCCCCCGCCTCAAATTCGCGCCCCAACCCCCTTTTCCCAAGGGAGGGACGTCCCTAACAATTTTTGTCTAGGAAAAACCCCCCTCCTCCTCCGTGCCTCCGGGACAAACTTCCCAAAACAAACCCTGACTTGCCTGAGAAAGAAAGCACCCCTGAGAGCTGATGCCCGCCTTTCACTAGCCCCGGACTCCGAAAACCCCTGCCCCAATGGGGAAAACCGAAAATTTTTGAAACTGTCCGGGCCCTTTTGGATTTTTACGGGGAGAAAGGGTCCCCTGGGCCGCATCGTGTCCGGTTTTCCCCCCTCCTCGCTGGTGGGGCCTGTTTTTTTCAGAGTGTCCAAAAAAGGGTCGTTCCAGAACTTAAAACACCACAAACTCAGCTGACAAAGGGGATTGTTTCCCCCCTGAAACCCCTTTTTGGGGGCTTCTTCAAAACTGGCAAGGATGGTCAGGGGCTCTTTTCGCCTATCCCCCTCTCGGTGGTCAACACCCCGGGCTGCACCGCTTTTCTTGTCAGGTAGGGGTCCTAATTTTGTACTCGTAATGGCAAATTTCGCTTTCTTTCCACAATCGCTGGGGCTGTGGAGGGTGGAATTCCACCCTTTTTGGGCCCCGTCAACAATGAGACGGTTTTACGGGGAGGCCCCAGCTGATGCGTTAAAGGGAGCCGGGGGGACAAGCCCGGGGGGCGAATGGCCCAAAATGCGAAAATTAGACTTTGAGCCTTCCACCCCAGCAGGCAGTCCAGAAACCCGGGGAGCTCTTTTAGAAATTTCTGGACAACAAGGTTTTATGACATGTGCCCCGGGAAAGGGGTGTGCTCCACCACCATCTTAAGGGGGGCCCAAACAGGGTTTCGTCCGTTATTGCACCCCCCTTGGGCCCGGCACAAGGTTCTTGTCACCCAGCCAGCGCTCGGTCCCCCGTTTTCGGGGGCCCCTCCCCCAGCTCCTGACCTGGGTGTGGATGGTCTCCAAGACAGATTAAATTTTTAACAACCGGCCTGGTTTCTATGGGACGTGATGCCACCAGAGGCCTTTGGGGGGAAAAAACCCTGGGGGACCAAACCCCCGCAGTTTTGAAAGCGTGCGCCAACCTGGGGAAACCACCCGTCAAACCCCCCAAGACATCCACCCAGGGCCCCCCAGGGGCTGTCACAAAAGATATGGGGGCGGCCTTGGCCCGGGATACTAGTTTTCCATGGGGGCGTGGTTTTAGATGGAAATTTTCCCCCGGGCTCAGAAAAGACAACCACCCTTTAAAAATTTTTAAAATTTACACTGGCTGGCCAGGGCAGGGGATGGTTTTTTTTGGCAAAGAAATCCTGCTTTGGCATCTGGAATTTTGGGGGGAGGGCGGAAACCCCTCTGTGTCCCAAACCCGACGGAAAGGGGAACATTTTCCCAAGCCAAAAGGGGCCCGGGAATGCCGACATTCAGGGGTTTTTGGGTTTGGATGGTTTTTGGGGTTTAAAGGTTTTTTTTTTTTCTGCTCCCAAAACCCGGAAACAGAAGGCTGGCTGCTAATGGCCCCCCTGACGGGGATGCAGGTTTAAAACTGGTGGGAAGGGGGAAAAAGGGGGAAAGGGTTGGGGCCCTGGTGGTCGGGGGGTACTCCGGGGGACGGTGGAGGGGGGGAAGCGGAGGCGGGAAACCTTGATCATGACCCCGAAGACAAAGGCACTGAGGGAAAGCTTTGGTGGTGGCGGAGGAGGAGGAGGGGGCGGAGACCCGAGGGTGTGACGTGGGTTTGGGGGCCCGGGGTCGGTCCCTGGCCTTTTTTTGGGCCCAAAGGTTTTCCTCCATTTCCTTCCAACCGCTTTTGCTGGGAGTGACTGACATTTTTGGTGGTGGTTTTTAAACCCCCCTAAGGTTTTTGCCTCTACTTTTTGCGTTTTTGGCAAAGGGGGCATATGAAATCGCTGGGGGAATCAGAGGCCTTTTCTCAAAGAAAAGGGCCCAAAGGGTTGAGAGGTCCTTGACCTTTTTGACGGCGATTTAAAAGAGGGGCCCGGGTTTCCGCTGACCGGGGCTGGCTGAATCATATCAGCGGGGCTTTTGGCGACCGCCCTCTCCCTTTTTTGGGGGGGACCCCCTACTGACACACCCCCCTCGTCTTCCTCCTCCCTCCAGTGATGAAAACCTTCGCAAGCAAATTCCGGGTGAAAAGAAACCCCGTTGGAAACCCCAATATTGTCATCATCACATTTAAAAAAGGTGCCCTTGTCGGCCCCACTTTTTTCCCCCATCCAGGAGCTGCGGGGTAAAAAAAAAGGGGCTGGGAAGACGTTGCCGACTTTCCCGGGATTTTTGCCGATTGACCGGGGTTTCCTTCCCTCTTGATGGCATCACTAACTGGGCGTCAGGCGAGAAAATCACCCATTTGGCCTCTTGATCTTTTAAATCCTTCTGACCCCAACCCATTTTTCATCAAAGAGTCTTTAGAAAATGGATTTTTCCACAGTGGGGTACACAGTTGACATTTGGGCTGCCCCATGTTGGACGGATGTAGATGCTGAGACGACATTTGTGGCCGGACTGGAGGAGAAAAGGAACCGGATGCAGGTTGCATTAAACCCCCCCTGAAGAACAGATTTGGGGATGCTGTTCATTACTGAGATTCACAGGGCTTGACCCACCTTTTTTTCCGTAATTACCTCCATGTCCCCACCCCCTCTTTGCTCGCTTACCACCTGAATTTCGCCCATGTTCAAAATTAAAAATTTGAGAAGGTAGGAAGAGTTTTGGAAAATCCTTATTAAAGACGGGGAAAAAAAAGCTACAAAACCCCCAAAATCAAAACAAAAATTTGTGATTCAAAAAACTGCAAAAAGCTATCAAACAAAACACTGACCAAAAATGAAAAAAAACCTGTCCGAAATGTATCGGATATTAAAAGGATTTTGGCCCTAAACAGTACACCTGTGGTGTACAAATTCTGGTTCAAATTTAACTGCAAAGTAGATCTATCAACAAAGTTGATGACCAAAAATGAATAAAACCCCCTGTTGAAATGTTACGGATATTAAAAAATTTTTGGACCTATCAGTAACCCCGGGACTACAAAGTTGCTGTTCAAATTTAACTGCGGTTTTGGCTCAAACACACTGCCGCGGGAAAGTGAAAAAAACACTAACTTAATGTTAAAGATAATAAAAGGTATTTTTTGCACCATCAACCTGGGTGACTACAAAGTTGCTGGGTTTTAAAATTTTAAATGCAAAGTAGATCTAAAACAAAGCTTGACTGACCAAAAATGAAAAAAACACCGTCTAAATGTATACGGATATTTAAAAGGGATTTTTTTTGGGCCCCATCGTACCCTTGGTGACTACAAAGTTGCGGATTCAAATTTAACTGCAAAGTAATCACAACAAACTTGACTGACCAAAATGAAAAAAACCGTACTGAAAAGTAACTGATAATAAACGGGTTTTTTTTTTTCACCTATCATTCACCTGTGGGGACTACTAAAGTGCTGGAATTCAAAAATTAAATCAAAAGCTCTATGAACAAAGTTGACTGACCAAAAGTGAAAAAAACACCTGTCTGAAATGTATACGGATAAAATAAAGGATTTTTTGGACCTATCAATTACCCGTGGGACTACTAAATTGCTGTATTCAAATTTAAAAACAAAGTAGCTCTATGAACAAAGCATACGACCAAAAGGAAAAAAAAACCTGTCAAATGTTACAGGATAAAAAAAGGTAATTTTGGCACCTATCAAAATTTACCTGTGGGGACTACTAAAAATTCTGTATTCAAATTTAACTACAAAATAGCTCTATAACAAAGCTTGACTGACCCAAAAATGAAAAAAACACCTGTCTGAAATGTATACGGATAATATAAGGTATTTTTTGGGACCTTCAATTCACCGTGGGGCCCCAAATTGCGATTCAAAAACTGACTCATGAACAAACTGCTGACCAAAATGAAAAAAACACCTGTCTGAAAATTAACGGAAAAAAAAGGTATTTTTTGGCACCTTTAATTCACCTGTGGTGAAACTAAATTGCTGTATTCAAATTTAACTGCAAAGTAATCAAACAACAAACTTTACTGACCAAAAGTAAAAAAAAAACCTGTCTGAAATTTACGGAATTAAAAGGTATTTTTTTTCACCTATCATACACGTGGTGACTTCAAAAATTTCTGGATTTAAATTTAACGAAGGTGCTCATCAACACAGGGCCTCGCCAAAATGAAAAAAACACGTACTGAATGTATAATGATAATAAAAAATTTTGGCACCTATCAAACCGTTGGGGCTACAAAGTTGCTGGATTCAAATTTTAACTGCAAATAGACATAACAAAGCTTGACTGACAAAAAAATGAAAAAAAAAAAACCGTACTGAAATGTTTTTCGGATAATAAAAGGGGAAATTTTTTGGGCCCCTTTTAATTCACCTGTGGTGACCAAAAATTTCTGTATTCCATTTAAATGCAAGGGGCCTCAAGAAAAAAGCTGTAAAATGCGCCAAAGTGAAAAAAAAACGTTTCTGAAATGTATTTGGGATAATAAAAGGTATTTTTGGGACCCATCAATGGCGACTACAAAATTGGGATTCTAATTTAAAATGCAGGGGGCTAAACCAACAAAACAATGGGCAAAATTGAAAAAGAACACCCATCTGAAAGTAAACTGTAATAAAGTGGATTTTTAACAACCCCCCAAAAAAGACCTGCAGTTACAGAAAAAGATGGTATCCTAATAAAGTTCAGACTGCCCAAACCAGAAATATTTCAAAAAAACTGAAAAAATAAAACTTTTCAGGCAATGCAAAAATGTCTTGGGAACAAACCATATTCTTAAAAATGCTTTCTGGTTACCCCCCCCCCCCCCCCCCCGCAACCCCCCCCATGACTATAAAGCGGTAGATGCTCCTTTAAAATTTTTTTTTTACCTAACTAATAAAACTTCCAATCTTGATCAACAAATTTGTAAGGATCACAGCTAACAGTAGAGCTTTCCTGTGAAAAAATAGAAAATTTCGCTGACTGTTTGGCCACAGGCAGAGGGGCCCGTCCTACTGCTATGAGACGCTGGGAAGACCTGTCAGAACAGGAAGGGCGCAAAATTAAAAAGGGGTCATGTGATTTTTTTCCCGCCAAACACAACCCTACACATCCCAGTCAGATCGCACACCCCCCACCCCCCCTTTTTCTAAGCTGATTTGCTGGGCCCAATTGGGTAAAAAACTGTGGAACCCCCCTTTCTGAGCAAAAATAAAAAACAGGGGCCCCGGGCCACGGGTGTTTTTGGACCCTACAACGCCCCTGAAAACGGGTTAGACCGGGAGCAGCACGAGGGCAGGCATTTAGCTTTTGCCATTTAGGAAGCCAAATATCAATCTATTTTATCAAACCTATCTATTTCATATCTGCCTATCTTTCTAATATCTAATTAACATCTATGGGCGAGACCAATAGCATTACTGAGGAGGAAGAAAGTAGCATAGTCAGTAAGAAGCTAGATGTCGGTACACAGACCAATAGCAGTACTGGAAGGGGCAAGTAGCATTGTCAGTGGGAAACCAGATTTGGGTAAAACAGGCAAAACCAGTTCATTACTGAGGAGGGGGCTTTTAAAGCCAGAGGTTGGTCCGGGGGAAAGGGCATTTGGCAGCACTGAGGAATGGACAGGTAGTGTGGTCAGTAGGAAGCCAGAGGTTGATACACAGGTAGAGCAGTAGGTATACTGGCCCCGAGCAGAAAAACTGACTTACATACGGAAATGAAAGGGCCATTTTTTAAAAAAGGGTGCCCAAAATCAGGAAAAAAAAAGGGAGCCAATCGGGAAAATAGGAATGGAATAAAAAAGGGAATTAGCCCAAGGGTTTCAGAAACGGGGCTATCGGAGAATTTAAATTATTTTGGTTTTAAAAAACCTGAGTTTAAAGCACCCATGGGTTTAAGATGGGCAAATTTTCTAAAAAATTTTCGATTCGGTCACTTCGCCGAATTTTCCAAACAAAATTCGTTTCGTTCCGAATTATTTGGGGCCCACAAATCGCGTTAAAAAGCAGATTTTTCCCAGGTGCACAGAGCCTGCAGGGTGCTAAACGTTGTGCCATGTTAAATATGCGGGGGAGTTTGGGTTTTTGTTCTTCATACAATTTTGTGTTTTAGATGCCCAACCAGATGGACTCCCGGCCGCTTTTAGAATCGCTTCTTTTTAAAAAATTTTCCCTGGGCACTTAAGAGGGAAAAAACTGACGAAAAAATCAAGCGGGAATGTGCCTGATAAATCATGCCCCGAAACGGGAAAAAAAAACAAGGGGGCCCAGGGGAAAATTTATTGACAGATTTTGGGGGTTTTGAGGGGCGGCACCCACACCCGCTGGGGTAAGGAGAGGGGCACAATGAAATTTGGAGGGGTAAAAACGGGGGGGGAAAGCCCCAGAGTGGAACAAGACTAGAGGGGAAAGGTAAACGGCGGAAAGCAGTATGGGGTTTCAGGCATTGGCACAAAAACCCTTTCGGGATTTGGGAAAAAAACACAGGAACCACAGAGTGGCCCCAAGGGACTGAGAGCGGAGGCACGGCGGCAGCAGTATGATTTCAGGAAAGTGGCACAATGACATTCTGGAGGGGGCAAAACGGAGGAAGCCACAGAATGGCACAATCACAAAAAGTGGGGAAGATCCCCGGGGGGCCAGTATGAATCGGGCAGTGGCCCTACATTCGGGGCGGAAAAAACCCGAAATTGGGCCCCTGGAGTCCCAATCACACGTGTGGGGGTTTCACGGGGGCACCGTATGAGATCAGGCAGTGGCACAATGACATTCTGGAGGCGGCTAAACTTTTTTAAAGGCAACAGAGGGGCAAAAGTGAAACAGTGTGGAGGCCCACACAGAAAGCAGCATGAATCGGGCATTGGCAAAATTTAAAATTTCGGAGGGGGCAAAACAGTAATTAGGCCACAGAGGGGCCCAAAAAATCAAACCGTGTGGGGGTTCACGCCCGCAGCAGCATGAGATCAGGCATTTGGCACAATGACATTCGGGGTGGCAAAACAGGAGGAAGCCCCCAGAGTGGCACAATGCCTGAGAGGGGAGGTCACGGGGCACAGCATGGGGTTCAGGCAGTGGCACAAGGGACACGTGGGGGAAATGGAGCGCCACGCAGCAGAAGAGGTCAGAAAAGGGCACCAAAACCCCGTGTGGGATGTCACGGCAAAAAGCAACAGCAGCAGCAGCATGAGGTCTTAGGTGGCAAAATGACAATTTTTGGGGTTTGGGGTGGCAATTTACCGCCCCTGGTAAAGATGGGGGTGGGCGAGGAAAAAACTTCGCAGATGTTTTGGCATCAGGCGGGGGGGCGGCATCAGAATAGGGGGCTGAGGCGGGTATTTTTAAACCCCGGGGACGACGACTAAGGCATTGGTTTGTTTTGGAAATTCCGGGGCCAAACCACCCCTAAATTTAAATTTTGAAAAAGGGGCCGTCTTTCCCCACTTTTCCCCTGGAAAAGCGGGTTTTTCCCTTGGGGGAAAACGATGGCCCCCGCCGCACAAACACCCGCTTGATCCCACATACTGGCTGGGCAGGACAGCTTTCACGCCAAACTTGGAAATTTTTGCGGCCCCCACTCCGTTTGGCTCCCCATAGCCCGGGCGGACCCTTCAAAACTGAGGGGCAGAGTGCTGCCCAAGGGTGGGACCACAACCTTTTTGGTTTCCCGGGACTGTTTCCGGTCCGGTGTGCTGTCCCTGGCAAAGCCCTCCTAAACTAGGCGGGTGAATAAAAGCTGTCATCAGTGACTCCAGACTTAGGTTACTACTTGGAGTGGTACGCTCCTACCCCCCCCCCCCCCCCCCTCCCCCACGCCGGGCAGAAAGACGTGGAGCGCTGGGGCCCCCCGGTAAGCCCTTCCCCAAAAAGGGGAAACAAAGCCGCACATGGGCCCGCACCCAAACTGTTTACGGGGGAATTTCCCCAATAGAAATTTGAGTTTGTTTTTCCCTCTCAATCGGGGAAAAAAAAGGTTTTCCCTTTTTGGGGCCCGGTAGGGGGGGGGGCCAAATAGGGTGGAGACCGGGAAGTACCCCTCTGCCGGATGCTGACTATTGGGGCTGTCACAAACCGGGGCAAATAAGCATATTGCGGGCCATCTGCACAAGTGATCCGGGGGGGGGCCCCTTTTGCCCCCTTTTTCCACTGTATACGCCACGGTGCTTGGGGGACATCTCCTGTTTTCCCTCATCTCCATCCCCCTCCTCCCAGCTGCCCCTTTTGCCCCTCCTCTCTTTACCGGGGTAGAAAACCCACTCATTTCCCCGAAAATTTGCTTCTGCTCCAATGCCCTCCTCCTCCTCCTTTTTCAGTCCCCACCGGACTCAGGGCCCCCACGAGTTTGTAGTCCCCAAAGGGCTCCAGCCCCCCTCCCCCAACAGATTTTTCAGCATCTGTTCCAGGCCTTGAAGCAGGGGGAATGTTGTTTTTTTCATCCCGTAGTTTTGGCGACTGACAAATAACGTCCCCCTCCTCAATGGCCTAAAAACAAACGGCGGGGTCCCCGCAGAGCTCCCAGGGGCTGAAAAATCAAAGTAAACGGGGGATACTTCTTTTTCTGCCGGGGATCATAAAAAAAAATCTTTTTAAAGGCCCTTTCTCTGTTCATACAGTGGGTTTCCAACATTGCGGGCCCTGGAATTCCAGCGGGGGGAAACTCGCATATAAAGAGTGTGTTGGGGGAGGGCCTTTTCCTCCCCAGGGGGGACTTCGTTCGGAGGCAAGGCCAGGTTTTGTAAAAACTGCTGCCCTTTGCTGTGCCCTCACATGTGGTATGAGGGACCCGGTACTTGTGGGGGGTGAGATGGGGTGGTGGGGGAGGGGAGGGAGGGGACATTGGCGAAGGTGCAGCAGTTTGACAAGGTGGGGGGAGAAAGCGGCTTTCCCCTGTCCAAGTTGTTGGTGTGCCTGGGCGAAAGCCTTTTCACCCGTGGGCCTTTAAAGGACATGTACGGCCCTGCCGAGTTACAGCCCGAGACGTCCGCGCGGGCCGTGCACCTTGGAACAAACCGATAAGCTAAAGGGGACTGACCACCTTCGTTTACAATTTATGAAGTGTTTGGTACTCCCTTTTTTGGGGAAAAGAAATTCGGTTGGAATTTCTCCCCGGGCTCGGCAAAGCCTTTTGTTCTCTGAAGGGTTTGCAGAGTCCAAACCTTTTGGGAAAAAGGGGGGACTGCAAGTACCAACAATTTGGCCCGGAGCCGGTCAGCTGCTGAAACCTTGGGGAGGGTTGGACGCTTTACGGTTGTTTTTTGCAATCGCCTCGCTGAACGACTGCTGGCCCATGAGTAGCGAAGGAGCAGGAGCAAATTGACCGGGGATGATGTCAAAGAAAAAACAGCCCCCTTCTGCAAAGGTGGGGGACCCCTTGACGGGTTTCAAGGGCAGGGCATCCCACTGGGGGGCTGTTTGTGGGGCTGTTGCTGCGGGGGGCCCGGAGGACCCCCACATCTAAAGCCACTTTTTTTCCCCAGGCCCCCGGAGGGTGACGCTGCATGTGTGCCCGGGGCCGTGGTGAAAATTTTAGCCCCTTTGGACACGTTTCACTTTCTCCCCACAGATTCTACATATCCCCAAAATTTCGGCCCTCCGGTATTTAGAAAGAACTCCCACACCCCCCGATACCCGGATTTTACCCCCAAACGCTCCGACTGGGGAAATACTCCCGCCGCTCCCTTCGGGGGGGCCCCTGTGCGCTACTTTTTTGGGGACCTGCAAAGGGGGGTTTTTTTAAACCCCGGGGGCCCCGTTTGGCCCCCGACCTCCACTGCTGTTTAACCTGCTGACTCACGGCCCACGACCCACGGGCGGTTGCCCCTGCTGCTGACGGGGAAAGTGACCCCTCTTCCCCTAAACGAGGGATGAACCCCTTGCCTCACCCGGTTTCCCCAGGGCGGTGGGCTAAAACATCATCATTTGTTTTTTAAATCTTAAACTGCTGTCCTCATCACCGGCTTGGTATCCCGGGGGCTGACCTCTCACAACATGACCCCCCCATGCCACCTCCCCCATCTATACTTTGCCGCCCACTGCAAGAAGCAGGCGATATTGGCCCCATTTTTTCGCTTTCCAAGTAAACGCCCCGGGCTGCCCTCCCCAAAAAGTTTTATCCCCCGCTAAAATAGTGGGCGAGCCCAGAAACCCCATTGTAGAACCCCTGGCTAGGAACCGGGTGGGCAAGGGGGTGAGGACAGATGAGGGCCCCGAAACCCCCCCCCGGGCCATGCCAACTAAGTGTTGTGTCTGAGGTTTTCCCCCCGGGCTCTTTGGGGGTGGGGTTTTTCAATTTCATCTGGGGGGGAAGAGGATGACCTAGTCAACCCAAACAAGAACCCCTTTGGGGGTTTTGAACAACACCGGAAGCTAGTGACAGCGGCGTTGTGGTCACCGAGTGACCCCTGCTGGCGGGGGGTCCCCCCTTTCTGTTTCTGCGACCTAGGGCCCGTTCCGGGGAATTTTTTGTGCCACGCCACCCGCAGGGTTTCAGAGCCTGCCCCCCTTCTGGCTGACATACGTTTGTTTAAAAAGTTTTCAGACAAATGGGTTTATGAAGATTAGTATATGTTTAAAAAATTTTCAAACCCCGGTTTTTTTTACTCCAAATGAACCCAGTAAAAAGCTTGGGTAAAACCCTTTTGGGTATAAATTGCGCTTCACCCAAATGGCCCCGGAAAAAATTTACTTTTATGTGCCCTTTAAAAACCCCTGGTGTTTTACTAATAAAAGACAAAAGGCTTAATTAACCTTCGGGCAGAAAAATTTGGCTAAAGGAAAAAAATTTTTATTTTTGGGGTTGAAAAAACGGTTTTTTTTGGGGTCAGCACACCAGCAAAAAAAAACGTTAAATTTAACCCCCCGGAATAAAATTGCGCAATAGGGAAATTAGCAGGGGGCCCAAAAAAGAAGTGGTATTTGTATTGTAAAAATGCTGTTTCTTTAAAAAGAATACAAAGGGAAATGGCTTATTCCCACTTGGGGTATTGAAAGTATATTTCACTGCAAAATGGCGCACACTGGATTTTAGACCAATAAACCCCAAAAAAAATTTGAAATTTGAACCCTTAAGAGAAAAAATCTTGAGACAGGAGACACCCCCTAGAAAACGCTTATAAAAATCAATTTTTCAGTAAGGTATCAAACCGCGGGAGACCTTCCCCAAATGAGCAATGGAGGAGTGTGAGCTCCCCCGGGGCCCCGCCCCCGGGCTTATATAAATGCGGTGACGTTTACAGAAACCCACCGGGCTTTTATTTGGGGGCCTTTTTTTTCCTCTGCCATGTCATGCAGGCTATTCTTTCTTCCTCCCAGAGTGCTTTGCCCCCCTTTTAGCGCCAAATTTCTTTTCAGCCCTTTTATCCCAAGAAAAGCACACTTTGGGCCCCGAAGTAACCCCCAAAATTTGACTTCTTCCCCAACCGAAGTTTTTTTCCCGAAATTCTAAAAGAAAACCCCCCTTGGAAAAGGATTCGCCCCCTCTCTAATCATAGGGTTCGAGTCCTGAATTTTCTCCATGGAAACAGACTGCAATTAAACCTATGTAGACTGATTCTCTACAGTTGTGTTATTCTATCTATTGTATCTCATACTTGTACTATTTTTTAGAATTCCACACTGCAAGGTGCTGGAGCTCTGGTTTGGCAAGAAGCTCAGATGATCACAGCATACAGTGCTCAACACCCGATTATATTGTTTTTTATTTGAAAGAATGCATTTTGTGTCCGTTAAAAACACTTCATCAGGTTTCATCAGGTGAGAACTGATGAAGTGTTTTTAAACGGCCATGAACTGCATTGTCTCAAATAAATAACTTTATAGATGAACAGAGTGTTGAGCCTTGTATTCCATTTGTGATCATCAGCACTTTGCAGTGTAGGATACCAAAAACTGTATTACCTATCCACTCAGATTCCAGAAGTGTGATTCCAGCGAGAAGCAGCTGACCCTTCTTCTATAGCATACACATTGTGAAAGTGCAATACCCCAAGGTGAGCATATAATTATACTTTACACAATAGCGCTTTTTACTCTATAATTGTATTCTGAAAAAATATAAGAAAAGTAATTCATATGAAGAAATAATGCGTTATACATATGGTATATATATACATTGCATGTCAGTCTGAGGGCTCCTCTTAATCCATACAGAACATGTGCACATCCACCTTTATATGTATTATAATTAGAGATGGGCGAATTTCTCAAAAATTCGATTCGGTGACTTCGCCGAATTTTCTGACAAAATTTGTTTCGGTCCGAATTTCTTCGGGACGAATCGCGTTAAAAAAACAGCTATTTCCAGGCTGCACAGAGCCTGCAGGGTGCTGTAGAACGTTGTGCCATGCTTAAATATGCAGACGGAGCTTGGTTTGGTCTTCATACAATGTTGTGTTTTAGTATGACACGCACATGACTGCCGCCGCTCTTAGAATCATTTCACTATAAAATTCCCTGGGCACTTAAGAGGGCAAAACTGAAGCGGGAATGTAGCCTGATAAAGTCATGCCAGCGACAGCTGGAAAATAACAAGCTGAGAGCTCAGTTGGCAACATCAGTGACAGAGTGTGGAGGTGACGGCGGCAGCCACAGCAGCATGAGGTCAGAGAGTGGCACAATGATATTCTGGAGGTGGCAAAAAGAGGAGTAGGCCACAGAGTGGCCCAATGACACAGTGACTAGGTCACGGCAGCAGCCACAGCACGCAGCAGATGGTCAGACAGTGGCACAATGACATCTGGAGGTGGGAAAAACAGGAGTAAGGCCACAGAGTAGGCCCCAATGAAACAGAGAGTGGAGGTGACGGCAGCAGCAGCATGAGGTCAGACAGTGGCACAATGACATTCTGGAGGTGGCAAAAACAGGAGTGGGCCACAGAGTGGCACAATGACACAGTGTGTAGGTCACGGCAACAGCCACAGCAGCAACATGAGGTCAGACAGTGGCACAATGACATTCTGGAGGTGGCAAAAACAGGAGTAAGCCACAGAGTGGCACAATGACAGAGAGTGGAGGTCACGGCAGCAGCAGCATGAGGTCAGAGAGTGGCATAATGACAGAGAGTGGAGGTCACGGCAGCAGCAGCATGAGGTCAGACAGTGGCACAATGACAGAGTGTGGAGGTCCCCCCCCGGCAGCATGCAGGGCCCCAGCAGCAGCATGAGGTCAGAGAGTGGCACAATGACAGAGTGTGTAGGTTATGGCAGCAGCCACAGCAGTAGCATGAGGTCAGACAGTGGGACAATGACATTCTGGAGGTAGCAAAAACAGGAGTAGGCCACAGAGTGGCACAATGACAGAGAGTGGAGGTGACGGCAGCAGCAGCATGAGGTCAGAGAGGGGCACAATTAAAATCTGGAGGTACCAAAAACAGGAGTAGGCCACAGAGTGGCACAATGGCACAGTGTATAGGTCACGGCAGCAGCCACAGCAGCAGCATGAGGTCAAACAGTGACACAATGACATTTTGGAAGTGGCAAAAACAGGAGTAGGCCACAGAGTGGCACAGTGACACAGTGTGTAGGTTACGGCATCAGCCACAGCAACAGCATGAGGTCAGACAGTGGCACAATGACATTCTGGAGGTGGAAAAACAGTAGTAGGCCACAGAGTGGCACAATGCAAAAGGTGGGGGTACGGGGCAGCACAGCATTAAGGTAGAGATTTTTGGCAAAAATGACAGGTTTTTAGGGGGGTGGCAAACCCATCCCTGGTAAAGTGGGATGGAAAAAAGAAGAAAGGGAAGGATTTTTAAAAACGGGGGTCTCTATGGCAACAGGAAGTTGAACCCGATTTTCCCCAATTTGGGGGGGCCCAGTGTTTAAAAGTTGACCCCTGGCATTGGGTGGGGGAAACCCCGGGCCAAAATCCACCCTATTCATTTGAAAAGGGAGCGAAATTTTTCCCTGGAAAAGGGGTTTTTTTTTGGGGACAACCCCCCCCGATAAAAACTTGATCACATCTGCCGGGGCAGGCCCGCCCTTTTTCCCTGCAAACTGGAAGGGGTTTTTGGTCCCAGTTCCCCGGACTTCAAAAAGGGTGCGGTGCGCCCCAAGAACCAGCGTTTTCGGGTTGCTCCTCCCGCTGCCTGCGGCATCCCTCCTCCAGGGTTTTTGACCAGTAATAAGTTTAGCCGGGGTTTAACCCTCGGCCCCAGTGTGGGGTCCCCCTTGTCGGGGCGAGTTCCCCTAAATTTCATACTGGTGAAAACCCCCATCTCTAATATCTTTTTTTTATGTCGTCCTTTAATCAATAGGTTTTTTTTAATTACAAATTACTTAACCACCCTATTATTTTTAAATGTAATTAAAATTAATTTTTTTACCCCCTTTTTCCCCCATTTTGTCTGGTTTTTCTTTTGTCATGGGAAAACCTGGTTGTTTAAATTAGGGGGAATGGTTCTAAAAGATTTTTAGGGCTAAAGGAAAAGTAGAAACAAAATGGTCCCATATCAAAGATTTTATGAACCATTTCCCTAAATACCTTACCAATTTAGTGCATTGTTCATAGTGACATTACGGAGAAGGGAGCTAATGGGCCACCATGGTCATGATGTGTCATGAGTAGGGCTCGAGAAAGTACAAGAAAGAAGTGATGGGATTGTAAGGTTAGGTGAAGACCCTCTTGGTATTTTTCACCCGAATTTGGGGGGGGCTACATTACGCCCCACAAACACGGGTGTTTGGAACCCGCGCTGTGGCGGTTTCCCCCCCCCAGGGGGGGGCCGGCAGCCCCCCCGGCCCCATAGCGTCAATTCTCCGGGCGTGACATTTTAATATCCCCCGGGCAAAAAATTTAGTCGTATTGACCCGGGGAGAGGGGCGAAATTTCATAGTTCCCATGGAACTAGGATTACCGAAATTTTTCGGCGGCACTCGCCTATTAAGCGCAAAACGCGCAAATGTGCCCCAAAAAAAGCCCTTAAACAACCCAGATTTTGCAATAGGGCACAGGAGCTTTATGTATCCATCCAGCCAACAAATACAGATCTCCGACCATCAGCCACCTGCCGCATTAGGATACTAAGCAACCTAACTCCCCTCTCCCAGCTCAAGTTATGGCTTGGGCAAAAAATCTTGTTCCAGCCATTATATGTAATCTGTAGGTCTTTTTAACTGGAAAGAAGATCCTTGTTCCATGTGCTGAAAACAACTGCATTGTTTAATATTTTGACTCTGACTTCCCTTTTATTTTATTCCTTTATCTGTCTTGCTCCATTGAATTTTTACATCTGGGACCTCATTTTTTTTTGGATTGCGAATCATCCTGACTCTGACTTCTTTGCATTAACATTCTGATTTTTTGTGCTTTTATGACCCTTTTTCCTTTTTTGACACACTTCTTTGTACACTAAGATTAGATACTTCGCATCCAGACTACTATGGAGATGAAGACCTTGAAATCGAACTGCCAAAGTCAAACCCTCCTGGTCATGAGGAGATTCCTTTGGCTCAGCATATATTTCACCGCAATAACCACTGGTCCACTTTGTATTGCTGCCTTTGTGCCACTGGGTTAAAAATTTGTAAGAAAGAAAAGTTCTTTTGGGATCGGCCCGAAAGCAGAATCAGTTGTATGGGTTCATATAGAAAACACTTCTATGATCAACAACCAAACCCGAGAAAGATGTAACTACAAGGGGGGTTAGGGGACTTTAAAAAAGGATAAAAAAAAATCCATGGGAAAAACCATAAAAAACAAACAAGAAATAACAAAAACTAAAAATACATTTTGGAACCGTCACCTTACCCCATGAAATTTGAAGACGATCTCTATGTTTCACGGAACGTTGCAATATACAGGATCCCTTGACAATGTAAAAGAGCTCATGGGAGCCCCTGGTTTCTCAAGAGAGTGTTACAAAATACTCAACAGCAAGGAAAATAAACATAAATCACAAGAGTATACATAAAACTAAAGCAGCTTTGAAGAGAAGGAGAGAGAGCAGCTCATGCACTTTTAATCTACTCTGCCTGAATAACAAAGCTGGTTTTATGACCCCTTCGATGCATTCCCAATGAGTATACAGCCTGTGGCATTTCTTTTAATGTATTAAAATCCTGGAGAAGAGTTAGAACAGCCTTTTAAAGATCGGCCCAACACATTGAGAATCACTGAACTGGATATCTTAAGGAAATCCATTATTCTTGATGTAAAATTTATTGTGAACATTGGCTTGCATGAATTATACAGATTGCAATAGTGCCCCTGACAGTTTTGGTAATTTGTCTACAATGTCACTTTTGCTCAGTGGAAGTCATTTCCCAGCATATGATAGAGTCATTTAAATATAATGTCCATCACGGTGCATAATTGTATATTATCATATACCCACCAAACTGTTCTTGTGATTCATGATGCTTTACATGTAGGGAAAGGCTGGACATTTATCTATCTATCTAGCCCATATCTATCAACACTTTAACACTTTAGCAAATGGGCTGAACTGGATGGACATATGTCTTTTTTCGGCCTGACAAACTATGTAACTATATCTATCTATCTATCTATCTATCTAATCTCTCTAGTTATCTATCTATCTATCTATCTATCTATCTATCTATCTATCTAGCTATCTAGCTATCTATCTAGCTATCTATCTAGCTATCTATCTACCGTATCTATCTATCTATCTATCTTTCTATTTCATATCTGCCTATCTTTCTAATATCTAATTAACATCTATGGACGACATGTCCGAAAATTGTCAGCGCGGTGGCAATTTTTAGGAGCATTAAATCAGTGTAAAGTCCGATCCTCTCAAAAATCTGGCGTCAGATATACCTCGCATAGTAAACTTAATGCGCCCAAAAAGGCGCATAGCACATCCTTGGTTGTATATGTACTGCGCGTATCGAGGCGCATTGTGTAACAGAGGCACATAACGTATCATTACTTGTGGATGTAATGTGCCTCGAGCGGCGCTTTGCGTGCTGGAGGCCCACAGCGTATACTTGCTACTATTTGTAATGCGCCTTTTTAGGCACATTACAATGTGTTGTGCCCGGCGTATGATGCGCCTTGTTTTGGTGTACAACAGTTCATGTACACCGAGAATATGGCGTCAAAAGTGTTTTTGGTGCAAAATAGAACAAAAAAGCGGCGCATGCGTATTGGGACATGTTGCCCTATGTGTTAACCTTTTTTCATTGTTAGGGTATGTTCACACTGCGTAATTGCAGGGCGTATTTCGGCACGTCATTGCGCTGCAATATGCCCGAAATGCACCCCACAATTACGGTAAGTTATAGCTCTCATAGAGAGCTATGAATAACGCACATCTTCCCCGGCGTACAATACGTGCGTATTGAATACCATGAAAAAGAAGTGACATGTCACTTCTTCCCTGCATTTACGTGACATGGACAAGAGAAGTGAATGGGGCTGCCCCCCGCGCTTTAGCACTTCTAAAACACCCGACATATTGCAGCGCATACAGTACATGCCGCAATACACCGTGTGAACATATCCTAACTATCTATCTCGTATCTATTTACCTAATTTCAATCAATTTAACATCTAGCTATTTCAATAATACCTATCCATCTATCTTATCCATACCTACAGTATATATCTATCAATATATCTTTCTCTCTCTCTCTTTCTCTTCTCTTTCTTTTTTTCTTTCCAATCTAACATCTATTTCGTAGTCATTATACCTAATTATCCATGTATCTATTTACCGAATATCAATCTATTTAACATCTATCTTATTAATATCTGTCTCAGATCTATCTACAGTATTTCTAGAAAGTGAGAACACTACTCACATTTTTGAAAATATTGTATTATATCTTGTCATGGGACAACACTGAGGATAAGACACTTTGATACAATGTAAAGTAGCCAGTGTACAGCTTGTATAACAGTGTAAATGTAGTGTGCACTCAAAATAACACAACACACAGCCATCAATGATTAAACTGCTGGCAACAAAAGTGAGTACACTCCTAAGTGAAAATGGACAAATTGGGCCCAGTTTGCCATTTGCCCTCCCCAATATCATGTTACTCATTAGTGTTACAAGGTCTCAGGTGTGAATGGGGAGCAGGTGTATTAAATTTGGTGTTATCACTCTCACACTCTTTCATACTGATCACTGGAAGTTCAACATGGCACCTCATGGCAAAGAACTGTGTGAGGGTCTGAAAAAAAGAATTGTTGCATAAAGATGGTCTAGGCTATAAGAAGATTGCCAACACCCTGAAACAGAGATGGAGCACGGTGGCTTCACAAGACACGTTCCACTCAGGACAAGCCTCGCCATGGTAGACCAAAGAAGTTGAGTGCACATGCTCAGCGTCATATCCAGAGATTGTCTTTTCAAAATAGACAAATGAGTACTGCCAGCATTGTTACAAAGGTTAAAGGGTTGAGGGGTCACGCTGCTCAGACCATACGCCGCACACTGCATCAATTTGGTCTGACTAGAAGAAGGTATCATTGGCCGAAGTGACCACATTGGATTCACATATTATGCTTTCTATACTTTATGGAATTAATCTAATTTAGAGCTAATTTACTTGGAATGTCTTCATGCCTTGAGTAATAAAATGTGCATATTTTTGCATCGTTAAAAACAGTGCTCTGGACTTTTTACATTGACTGTTGAGGACCTGCAGCTTGAATTTCTGGTTATCACCTGTTTTCGTTGAAAGTTTCCTGGTTTTGCCTGTTTTCCCTACTTGAAGTAGAATAGTGTAGCCAACACTGGTAACCCATGGTCTCAAAAAGTCCTTCTCAAAGAGTCCTTCTCAATATTTCTTACCTTCAGTATATA
This sequence comes from Phyllomedusa bahiana, assembly GCA_025379985.1. Lineage (NCBI taxonomy): Eukaryota > Metazoa > Chordata > Amphibia > Anura > Hylidae > Phyllomedusa > Phyllomedusa bahiana. Next base: position 54,246 of record JAODAL010020724.1, read on the forward strand.
AAATGATCCCCAAGGCAATAACCATACACTGTGCTGCCTATTAAATGCACAACATGAGGACAATGAGGTTACATATATAACTGAGAGTAATCAGATAATGAATAGCCGAAGACCACATAACAATTCTATGACAGTACTGCAAGTCTATAAAACATAAGCCTTAAATAATAAGATAAAAAAACCAAACAACCTAAGGGTCCAAAGCATTTAAGCAAAAATCATAGGTGACCAAGGGGGATATCATAGATAATTACAACCAACTTTTATATATCCTCATCCATTTGACATCCATTTTAACATCGCTGGACCATGGTTTGCGGTGCCAGTTTGCACAAAAAACCACGGACGGTTTTCGGATTTCCCGCCGACCCAGTACATTAACTGGACGGGAATCCAACGGACGATAGAACATGTTCTATCTTCCTGCGGACGGATGGCGGTTTAGTTATCCCACAGTAGAAAATCCATGCTCTGTAGACTGGATCATGGATTTCCGCGGATTCTAAATGCTGAATCCGCTGAAAAATCTGACCGTAACCCTGTGCTGTGTAGACATAGCCTTGCAGGTGTTTTCTCACCATGCTGTTTCAATGAGTCACAAGCAGCCTTACACTCACTCTGCCTTTGTCAGGCTCTGGGTGGTTCTATAGCAGTGTTTAACATATTTAGCTTCTCTGTTACTAGCTGAAACATTACAAAAACATAAGTGCAGGATCTTTAGTAAACAAAACTACAAGCGCTCAGAGGAGTGAAAACAATTGCTTATCTGTAAACAGAAGCTATCTTGTTAGGGATAAAGAGTCTGTTACAGAGGAAGCTCCATCCATAGTGATGTCACTCCTGATCTCTGTCTAATCAGAAAGAAAGATTATGGTCCTATCCAGAGAAACCTGTGTGTACTCAGAGCAGATAACATCTCTCTTATCTCATGACCAAGGTAAAATCCAAAGACTGAAGTATTTTGAAATAATCTTCAATTAACTGTCCCTACAGGTTGAAAGATAATCTTTGTAGTAAGAAAACTCTTTAGCCCCTTCAGGACACAACCAGTTTTGACCTCTATGACAGAGCCACAAATTTTCCATGTGTCAATTTATGTGGAAATAACTTTTTAATACATTTATCTATTCATGGGATTCAGAGTTTGTTTTCTCGTAATACCTTGTGCTTTAAGGTAGTAAGACATTTTGGTCCATACAATCTTTGTTTATTTATGAAAAATATAAAAATGTCTTGGAAATTTGAAAAAAATGTACCATTTTCAAAGTTCAAACATTTCTGTGTGCAAGACAGATAGTTATACCACAAGAAATAGTTTAAAAGTAGCATCCTTTTTATGTTGGCATAATTTTTAAAATGTCTTTTTATTTTTTTAGGACATTAGGGGGCTTAGAAATTTAGTAGTAATTTTTGATATTTTCAAGAAGATTTGAAAAACAGATTTTTAGGGACCAGTCCAGTTCTGACATGACTTTGAGATATCCCCATAAATGACTCCATCTACGAAACTGCACCCTTAAAGTTCTCAAAGCATCATTTAGGAAGTTTGTTAACCTTCTAAGTGTTTCATAGGAAATAAAGCAAAATGAAGGCGAAATTTCACTTGTTTTGCAGATTTAAAATTTTTATCCATTTTTCACTGGAGCACCGTAGACGATAGCAAGAAAATGCAACTCAACATTGATTCCCCCAATTCTGCTGTTCTTAGAAATATTCTATATGTGACCTTAATGCCCTATTTGACTCAACCACACTCCTCAAAATGGGAGGTGCACTTACTGGTTTTTAGGTTCTCATATTTATTAGGATATTTTTTAGGCACCATTGCATGTTTATGGACACTCTAATGTGCTAAAACTTAATAAACACCCCTGGAAACTACACCTCTTAAGGCTAGGTTCACACGGCTTAACTGCGGGACGTAATTACGTCCCGCAATTACGCCGTGTGGCCGGGGGCGGGGAGGGAGCGGCAGGCCGGCACCTCGCCGGCCCATAGAGAGTCACTGCTAGCGGCGCGTATACGCCGCTAGAAAGGACATGTCAATTATCCCCGCCTGGCGGATTCGCCCGGGTGGGGAGAGGAGACGTAATCCACAGTTCTCTATGAGAACTGTGGATTACCGTAATTTCTACAGTGTTCACTGCACAGTATAAATGACAGGATAATTTTACTATGCGGATCGGTACAATTACAAAAAATATAAATTTTATAAAGTTTATGTTTAACTAGTTTTACACAATAGAAATGTGTTTTTTTTTTTAAATTGTATTTTTATGTCGTCATAGTCCAACAGCCATAACTTTTTTATTTTTCTGTATGTAGAGCTAATTAAGGGCTTGTTTTTTGTGGGATGAGCTGACCTTTTCATTGGTACCATTTTTGAGGGGTAAAGAATTTTTGATTGCCTTTAAATCCATTATGAACAAAATACAGTAATCCTTGTAGTGTTTTTTATTTGTTACTGCGATCATTGCGCAATATAAATAACAAGTTGTTATGATTATAGCAATACCCAATTTATGTTGGTTATTTATTGTTGCAGCACTTGAATAAAAAGTGTCTTTATTGTGTAAAACAAATGGCGTTCACTGGGCGGATTAAATAATGTATAGGTTTATAGGCTAGGTTGTTACATGACACCAAATATATGCACCTTTTGTGTTTTTGATCTTTTTGGGGGCAATCGAGGTTTGTAATGGGGAAAGACGGTGTGCGTGTTTTTACTTTTTTTGTGTTTGTGTTTTACTTTTTGTTTTTACACATTCTTTAATTTTCACATTATCTACACTTATCCCCGTAGAGACAAGATCGCTGCAAGCCATACTACAACCCCTGGTTTCTGGCGGTTTCACGGATTCATAAATTTTGAATCCACCAAAATCTTTACTGTAACCAGTGCCCCATAGACCACAATAGAAATCCGAGCTGTAGTCTACACAGCACATTTTTTTTTATTGTTTGGTTTTTAAACCGCCGACCTCCACCAGAAGATAGAACATGTTCTATCTTCCAACAGATTCTAAGACACTACAATCTACCAGAAAATCTGAAATCCGAAAACCGACTTTTTTTTGCTCTAAGGCCATGTCCCCACTGCACGGGTTTTCGGACGTTTTTTCAGCCGGTTTGTGGTTTTGCCTGAAAAAACGGCCGAAAATTAGCACAATGGTGCTCTATGGAAAACCCGTGCAGCAGTCCCCACTGCACGGGTTTTCCGCCCGACGGCTTTGCCGCCGGCGGTCCGGCGGCAAAACATTGAACATGTTCATTCTTTTGTCCAGTTTCCGTCCGGAATATGAACAATTCTATGGGAGGGGGGAGGGCTGTTCTCCGCTCATCACGGAGAAAAGCCGCCCCTCCCACGGCCGTGGGGACGGCCGCAAAACCGGACAAATACCACCCGGCAAACCGGCCGGTATTTGTTCACTGCCGTGGGGATGCGCCAAAATTCACACCAAACACCGCGGTATGGTGATGTTAAAATACCATTGGATTTTCTACGGCATTTTAACATTAGCCGTATAGACTAGCCTACAATACATAGCAGGACAGGCATGTACTGCTATGTATTGTAGCTGTCATTACCATGGCATCCAGTATGGTGGCATCACAGATAGCCTAGAAGCCTTTGTTATGCTACCGAGTTGTCATGAAAGCCATTGGCACCCTGTGATTACTCCTCAGGGGTGCTGATTGAGACAGACAGATCTCCCTCTATCTGTCTTTACCTTAGTTGACTACAATTGACTGCGGCATTTAAGGGGTTAAATTGACAGCGACCGGAGCAAGCTCTGATCATGGCTGTCAGCTTCGAAACGTCGCTGTTCAGGTGTGCTCCTCTGCTTCTTTGCTCGGCATCTCTCAGCTATCCCAGCGTGGATTATACGGACTGTTGTGAAGTTCCATGCAGGACGGAAGCATAAGTATACCATTGCCCTTTTGTATCTAAATGTGTTACATTTTAAAAGTGCTACAGTTTGTCTTTAAAGTGGACTGATTTGTTGTTTAATAAATAAGAAGAAAACAAAAAAAGTGGCTGCCATATGTTGCATTTAACGTATTGAATAAACATTGGAGGATGTTTAGTATATGGCATTGGGCTTAAGAAGTGGTATACAAAGAATGTTGGTTTCATATAAAGCACATAAAGCCACCTGTATTATACAGCTGACTTCATGCTCTGATTGTGCAGGCTCACGTACAGGAACGTCCGATGGCGTTAAATGACACACAATCAGGATGCTCCTGAACAACCAAATGCACAAAGGGGTTAAACAATTTACAGGCTTTTGGAAAACACATTGAAGGATAAACAATTATTTGGAAGTAAAGAAGGAAACCAGATTGTATCTACTGTAGTGGAAATGAGGCCACCAACTATAGTCTTCATTTTATAGACTTTCTATGGAAGACGATATATAGAACATACAATCATTGGGGCTTAGAGTGACGTTCCTGTAGTCTCCATACAAACATTTTTAGTAACACTCCCCTTGTTGCATAGCCATCATGGTTTCCTTTTCCTGAGGATGACACAAGACTTTCTAGACTGGAACAATTCATAAAGAAGCCTTTAGAGGTGGTGCCGCCTCATTAGTCATTATCTGGCCATTTGCACAGCTAGGGTGATAAATCAAGGTGAGAGTTTTCGCTGTTTATCGGCTATATTTTTACTTCTTAAAAGCTGTTTATAGTACTTTATAAGTCAAGGTGGATGAGCACCAGTATGAGTCAATAACCACATGCCCCGGAGGCTGTATTAGGAAACATCTTGGTTCTTAATGTTATGGCTGAATTTTACACTAGGTTTGTTTGTTTTGACACAGACTGAAAAATGCTTAAAAGTTGGGGGTTTTTTTTAATACAAAAGGTGTTAATCAACATGGATGCTTTTTATTTTTTATTTAGTCCTGTTTACTCTCTTCTGTGTGGTGTAGAATAAAGGATCTGTCAGCGCTCATGTGTGGTGTACTATAGAGGATCTCTCCTGTGTCGTGTAAGATAGAGGATCTCTCCTGTGTCGTGTAAGATAGAGGATCTCTCCTGTGTGGTGTAGTATAGAGGATCTCTCCTGTGTGGTGTAGTATAGAGGATCTCTCCTGTGTGGTGTAGTATAGAGGATCTCTCCTGTATGGTGTAGTATAGAGGATCTCTCCTATGTGGTGTAGTATAGAGGATCTCTCCTATGTGGTGTAGTATAGAGGATCTCTCTTATGTGGTGTAGTATAGAGGATCCGTCAGCTCTTCTGTGTGGTGTAGTACAGAGCATCTGTCTCCCCTCCTATGTGTGTTTAGTATAGAGGATCTGTCAGCTCTCCCGTGTGATGGAGTCTAGAGGATCTGTCAGCTCTTCTGCGTGGTATAGTATAGAGGATCTGTCAGCTTTCCTGTGTGGTATAGTATAGAGGATCTGTCAGCTCTCCTGTGTGGTATAGTATAGAGGATCTGTCAGCTCTCCTGTGTGGTATAGTATAGAGGATCTGTCAGCTCTCCTGTGTGGTCTAGTATACAGGATCTGTCAGCTCTCCTGTGTGGTCTAGTATACAGGATCTGTCAGCTCTCCTGTGTGGTCTAGTATACAGGATCTGTCAGCTCTCCTGTGTGGTCTAGTATACAGGATCTGTCAGCTCTCCTTTGTGGTCGAGTATACAGGTTCGGTCAGCTCTCCTGTGTGGTGTAGTATAGAGAATCTGTCAACTCTCCTGTGTGGTATAGTATAGAGGATCTGCCAGCTCTTCTGTGTGGTATAGTATAGAGGATCTGTAAGCTCTTCTGTGTGGTATAGTATAGAGGATCTGTCAACTCTCTTGTGTGGTGTAGTATAGAGGATCTTTCAGCTCTTCTGTGTGGTGTAGTAGAGAGGATTTCTCCTGCATGGTGTAGTATAGAGGATCTGTCAGCTCTTCTGTGTGTTGTAGTATAGAACATCTGTCTCCATTCCTGTGTGGTGTAGTATAGAGTATCTGTCAACTCTCCTGTGTGGTGGAGTCTAGAGGAGCTGTCAGCTATTTTGTGTTGTGTAGTATAAAAGATCTGTCGGCTCTCCTGTATGGTATAGTATAGAGGATCTGTCAGCTCTTCTGTGTGGTGTAGTATAGAGGATTTCTCCTGCATGGTGTAGTATAGATGATCTGGCAGCTTTCCTGTGTGATGTAGTATAGAGGATCTGTGTGGTAAAGTATAGAGAATCTCTCCAGTGTAGTATAGTATAAGTGATCTGCCAGCTCTCTTGTGTGGTATAGTATAGAGGATCTGTCAGCTCTCCTGTGTGGTGTAGTTGCATAGTTTGTAAGGCCCAAAAAAAGACAGACATCCATCCAGCTCAGCCTCTTGTGTTACAGTGTTGATCCAGAGGTAGGCAAAACCCCCATGAGGTAGAAGCCAATTGTCATTATTTTAGGGAAAAAAATTCCTTCTCGACTGGCAATCAGAATAATCCCTGGATCAACGACCCTTCTAAAGAATCCTGGTCACTATAACTTGTTATATTACTACGCACTAGAAATGAATCCAGACCCTTTTTGAATTCTGACAGTGAATTCACCGTGACAAGTTCCTCAGGCAGAGAGTTCCACAGTCTCTGTCACGAATAGGAGCTGGTTAGAGTCTTAAATTGTGACTAATGGACATCCACCTGAAGGAAGCGTAGTCGGCAAGCCAGAGGTCGGTAAGTGCGGGCGGTGTCAGTCTTTGAGGAGCAGGCAGGAAGCGTAGTCGGTAAGGAAAGCAAAGGATGAAGCACAATAGAATAAACAGTAGCCAGCAAACTGGACAGGAGCAAGATTATTAGCGGAGCACAATAACCTCACATGGAGGAAGTTCAAGGCTGGGCTTGAATAGGAAGTCCAGGGGTGGAGCAACATGATGTCACAGAGTAAGGCTCGGAAAACAAGGACTAACAAGATTCATTGCTGGAGCTGTCCAAAGGACCAACTAGCTCAGTGAGCAGAGCTACGGCCTGGAATGCAAGGGCTCCGGAGTTCAAGTCCTGACAGTCTCACTGCTCTTACAGTGAATAATCCCTTTCTATGTTTATGTAAAAATGTTCTTTCCTCTAGACGTAGAGGATGTCCCATTGTCCTGGGTATAAATAGATCTTGAAGGAGATATCTATATTGACCTTCAATATATTTATTATGTCCCCCCCCCCTCCCGAAGCCATCTTTTCTCTAAACTCAATAACCCCAATCTTGCTAATCTTTCTGGGTATTGCAGTCCACCCAGTCCTTTTATTATTTTTGTTGCCCGCCTTTGAACCTGTTCAAGCTCCACAATATATTTCTTGTGAATGGGTGCTCAAAACTGTACACAATATTCCATGTGTGGTCTGACCAGTGACTTGTATAATGGGAGAATAATGTTCTCATCATGTGCATCTATGCCGCTTTTAATACACCTCATGATCCTATTTGCCTTGGCAGCTGCTGCCTGACACTGGCTGCTACAATTAAGTTTACTGCCCACCAGGATTCCCAAGTCCTTCTCCATGTCGCTTTTTCTCAGCATTTTTCCATTTAACATGTAATCATGACATGGATTTTTCCTCCCCATGTGCTTAACCTTACATTTATCGATGTTAAACCTCTTCTTCCATTTATCTGTCCAGGCCTCCAACTTATGCAGATCCCTTTGTAATAACACATTATCCTCTATTGTGTTGATTACTTTACAGAGCTTCGTATCATCTGCAAGGATCGATATTCTACTGTGCAAGCCATGGGTGTGAGATCATTAATGAAAATATTAAAGTGGATAGGGCCCAGTACTGACCCCTGTGGCACCTCACTAGTAATAGGGATCCAGTCTGAGTATGTACATTAATCACCACCCTTTGTTTTCTATCAGTGAGCCAATTACTTACCCACTTGCAAAACGTTTTCCCCCAGTCCAAGCATTCTCATTTTACTTACCAACCTTTTATGTGGCACCGTATCAAATGCTTTAAAAAAATCTAAATATATGACATCCAATGTCTCCCCCCGATTCCCGTCAAAAAACCCAACTTCCTCATAGCAGCTGGTGGAAATTTTTCCCGACAGGGGGCCGATCCCTTCCCTAAACCCATGCTGGAACGGGCGTTATACATTTAATTTCCAGTAAGATACTCCAGGTAGCATTCTTTAAAAAACCTTTAAAAAATTTTACCCACAAGAGAGGTTAAACTTACCCGGCCCATAGTTTTTTCCCGGAACACTTTTTGACCCCTTTTTTTAAATTTTTGGCACCCACATTTGCTATGCATCAATCCCTTTGGGGGGCATACCCCGTTATTTTTACAGTCCAAAAAAAATTTAAAAATAGGGGACCTATATATTTCTTATTTCCCTTACGGGGACGTGGGTGATACCATCAGGACCCGGTTTTCAAAATTTTATAGTTATATAGTTTGTCAAAGGGCCCCCAAAAAGGACATACGGCCCCCCATTCAGGCCCCTTTATTAAAGTGTTTCTAAGTGTTAAAGTGTTGAAACCCCGGGGGAAGGCAAAAAACCCCCCTTTAGGTAGAAGCCAATTGACCCCATGTTAGGGAAAAAAAAAAACCTTCCTGACTCTTTGAAAATGTATTTTCCCGACCCCTTTTTCCAGAAACCCAATCACTATAAAATTTTTTAAGTTATCAATCTCCCGAAATGCCCTCCAAGCCCTTTCTTGAACTCTGTTATGAATTCACCAAAGAAACCCTTTTCCTCTGGCAGAGAGTTTTCCCCGTCTTCCCCCCGCTCTAACAGTAAAAAATCAGTTTTTTTATGTTTTTTCAGAAAAATTTTTTCCTCAAGCGTAAAAGGATGCCCCCTTGTTTAGATACAGTCCTTTGGGATAATAAATCCTTTTGGAGATTCCCCTTTATTGGGCCCCTTTTTTTTATTTAAAATATTTATTATGTCCCCCCCGAAAGGGGCCCTTTTTTTTCTCTAAAAAAAAAATAACCCAAAACTTGCTAACTTTCTGGATATTGCAGGGGCCACCCCGGCCCTTTTAAATTTTTTTTGTTGCCGCCTTTTTCCCCGTTCAAAACCTTTCAATGTCTTTCCGGTTTCACTGGGCCCAAAAAATGTCACAATATTCCATGTGGGTCTAAACCCGTGACTTGTATAGTGGGCGGAAATTTTGGGTTTCCCCTTAAAAAGCACTAAAGCCCCCTTTTTTAAAAAACCCCAGGGCCCATTTGCCTTTGGAAACTGCTGCCCGACACTGGGGGTGCTGCAGTTAAAATTTTATGTCCACCAAGGGTTCCCAAGTCCTTCCCAAAGTCAAATTTTTCCCAGGTTTTTTCCATTTAACATGTAATCTTTTAATGGGGTTTTTCCCCCCCCAAAACCTTGGGTTTTTTTGTGTTAAAACCCCTTTTGCCCCAAACCCCTGCCAAGGGCCCCCAACCTTTTCCGGGGCCCATAGTTTCCAGATCATTTTTGAAACCCCTTTTGAATATTTGGGACCAATTTTTTTTATGGCCAAACCCTTTTTTTTGGGGCATAACCCCCTTATTAAAACAGGGCCATAAAAAATTAAAAATTGGGGCCTATCTAAACCCCATTACTTAACTCCCTTGGGGAAAACGGTGTGTTTAAAAACCATCAGGGGCCCGGGGGGTTTGTCTATTTTAATCTTCCTAAGGGGGGAGCTGCACTTCTTCCTGGGATAGACAAGAAACATTTTTAATTTTGGAAAATTTTTTTGCTCCCCTTTTCTCATCAACAGGAAAGGGCCCAAACCTCCCCCGGTAAGTACATTTGGGGGAAGAAATTTTTTTTTTCTTTTGCCCCCTAAAGTCTCTCCCCCCTGTACTTTTTTAAAGGGGCCCAAAATTTTCTTTTTTTTAAACTTTTTACTATTTTTATAGTTAAAAATATTTTTTGGGGGTTTTTTTACTTTCAAATTTTCCCAAAAAGTCTTTCTGTCTCCACTTTGTGCCTTTATCTTTATTTTTACACACTTTTTTTCTTTTTCCTAAGCTTCTTAGCGCCCCCTTCACTGCCCTCAGGTTTTTTTTTGTAGCTGAAAAACCTTTTTAAATTTTTTTTGGGGCTTTTTCCCATTTTTTTTTTCTTAAGGCCCAAAAATGCAACTTCTTTCCCGGGGTTTTGGGAAGGTGGGGTTTACCTCATCCCTCGCACTTTTACAGGGAAGGCCATTTTCCTCAGTAAAATCCCTGTTGGAAAAAAAAAGGGTTTTTTAGGGGTTTTCTTTTTTCCTTTTCCCCTAACATTTTTAAATTTTAAAAAATATTTTTCAATATAGTTAAAAATATTTTGGGGTTTTTTTTTCTTTTTATGGCAATATGGTTTTTTGTCCCCCAGCTTTGTATGCCTTTTCATTTTTTTTAAAATTTTTTTATATTTTTTTCCTTATAGCTTTTTTTTGCCCCCTTCACGCTCTCCCTTTTTTAAATAAATTAAAAACCCCTTTTTTTTTGTTTTTTATTGCCCCCTTTTTTAAAATCTCTGCTGATCCCCCAAATTTGGGGGTTTTCCCGTTTCTAATCATTTTTTTTCCCCTAAGGGATGTACAGTACTTTCCCCAAATGGGGACTTTAAAAAGCCTTTAAAAATCTCCCCTTTACCTGTTCTTTTATTTTTAAAAAACCTTGGGCCCCCGTCAATGCAGTTTAGGGGCCCCTCTAAAGCAATTAAAATTACCTTCCCGAAGTTCGTTTTTTTTGTGGGCCCCTGACAAAATTTTTCTATTGAAAGATATATGGAAATTTTTAAAATTGTGGGGCACTATTTCCCTTGGTTCCCCCCAAACCCGAAAATTTTTTTTCTCTGTCAAAGGGCTTTTTGCAATATTTAAGTCCAGAAGGGCCTTTCAAACTAGTCGCTCCCATCCCTTTGGGAAAAAATTATCCCTTTTGTTATTTCAAAAAACCGTTTCCTTTATGAGAGAACAGGTTTCATTTTAAATTTAAATTTAAAGTCTTGGTAGGTTTTAAAATCCCCTAGGAAGAAACCCTCATTATGATTTGCTGCCTTTATTTTAAATTTTTTTTGAGGTTTTACATCTTCCTTGGGGGTTTTAATTTTATTTAAAGGGGGCCCCATTGCAGACCCCCAGTGAATTTTTTATTGTTATTACACCCAAAGATTGTCTCCCCAAAAATGGGCTTCCCCCATGCTTTATTTCCCGTATCTATATCTTTCCCGCAGGGTTGGGTTCAGATAGGATTTTTTCATTAAAAGGGAAAAAACACCTCCCCCCTTTCCCCGGTTTTTTTGATCTCTCCCCAAATAAACTGTAAACCCCCGTAGGTTAACCACCCCTTCGTAGCTTTCATTTGGGGCCTTTTTCAGTTATTCCCCCCTATGTCATTTTTTTCCTACAGCAGTAAGTAAATTTTAATTTTTTTATTTTTTGAAAGAGACTCCCGACATTTGGGCAGCATGCAAAATTTTGAGGTTTTTTTTGGGTTTTTTATCTTTTAACCCTGTCCTTTTTTAACTATTAATTCCCCCTTTCCCCTCCACTCCATCCTGTGTTTTTTAAAAATAATTCCCAGCTTCCCCTATCTTTTACTAAATTTTTCCCCTATTGTGTAGTTGTCCCCCCCCAGCCCCTAGTTTTAAAAAAAAACCCCCCAACTTTCTGGCCCCTTTTTTTCCCCATACGCTTTCCCCCCTCCCCGTTTAGGTGCCCGCCCTCCCTTGCAAAGAGTTTTGTAGCCCAAAACAGAAAATCAGCCCAGTTCTCCCAAAAACCCCAAAACCCTTTTCCCCGACACCAATTTTTGAGCCAATTGGGTTCACCTCTCTAATTTTCCGACCTCCAAAAGGGGGTGGATCGTGGTTTTCCCGTTTTGTTTTTTCTGAGAATTAAATACCTTGAAGGGCCCTTTCCCTTTTAGCTTTTAGCTTAAGTCCCTGAAATAATTTTTGTCATTGGTGCCAATGTGCACCATACCAGCTGGATTTTCACCAGCCCCACCCAGCAATCTGTCAACCCGATCCGTGATATGCCGAATTTGGGTCCCATACTGTTTGACAATCCCGGTCTTTGTGACAGATTGTCCTGTCTGTTCCCTTAATAATGGAGTCGTAGAGGATCTCTCCTGTGTGGTGTACAATAGAGGATCTATCAGCTCTCCTGTGTAGAGTAGTATACCGGATCTGTCAGCTCTCCTGTGTGGTCTAGTATACAGGATCTGTCAGCTCTCCTGTGTGGTCTAGTATACAGGATCTGTCAGCTCTCTCCTTTGTGGTGTAGTATAGAGGATCTGTCAGCTCTCCTGTGTGGTGTACTATAGACGATCTGTCTCACCTCCTGTGTGGTGTACTATAGCTGTCGGCTCTCCTGTCTAGTGTACTATAGAGGAGCTGTCGGCTGTCCTGTGTGGTATAGTATAGAGCATTTGTTAGCTCTCCGGTCTGGTGTACTATAGAGGAGCTGTGGGCTGTCCTGTGTGGTGAAGTATAAGGGGCCATTCACACGGCTTATTCTGTGACTGATTCCAGCCGTACTGCGTGCCGTATTTGCGCTGCAGTACGGCTGGAATCCGTCCCAGTCATTACGGTAATCCAGTTCTCATAGAGAACTGTAGATTCCGTCTCTTCTCCCCGCCCGGTGAATATGCCGAGGGGGGAGAAAGTGACATTCACATTATTTACGGAGTGTACGCGTTGTGAACCATGAATATCTATGGGGCCGGCGCGCTGCCGGTCCCCCGCCCCTGCTGCACGGCAGCCGACGTAATTGCGGGGCGAAATCCGTCCCCTCAATTACGTCAGCAATGAGCCGTGTGAACATTGCCTAAAGGATCTGTCAGGCCTTTTTTGTGGTTTGCTGTAGAATAGTGAGTGGGACTGAGGTGTAGTACCAGGGACAGCGTCATTACGCCTGGATAAACATTGAGTACCAATGCCCCTTTGTTCTGTATTTGTGTAGTGGTCCTTATGAGTCAAACTCTTTCTAAGACCAGGGAAATTTCAAAGTCAGATTCACAATTGCAATATTGTGGTGTGTACAGTATACAATCCACGTTCATTGCGCTGTTGAAACTACGCACTTGCAAGCATGTAATTTCAACAGCGCAAATGCCCGCATAATAGCCAGATACACATCTGAGCCTCCTGTACTTTACTATTTGCTAGAATGTGATGGACGCCATGTCGTTTACATTGATGTCTATGACAATTGTATTTTACGTTGTTTGGACTGTATTTCGGCACATATTTTGGCAAAATGATGCCTGAAATATGCGCATAAATACGGCCCAAAGGACACCCTCTAACAGAAATGGATTATTTCTGGTGTGAACACCCCTTCAAGGTCAGTTTTATTAACAGCACACAAACTCTAGTAAATGGTTTAAAATATTGAAACTCAATCCCAGGTAGCCTATAGCCTATAGTTTATTCTGTATATTACCAACTTTACAATATATATATATATTTTTTTTAAATCTGATGAAATGTTGGGACACGTATTTCCTGTCTCCATCCTTTCATACTTTTCCAAATCAACTATTTTTTATCATCCAAGTAAAAAGTTGAAAAGTGTTACATTTGCAAACCGAATCAACTTTCCCCATCTGTTATAATTACTTTCTGTGTAATTTACGTTTTTCCGTTGCTCATTTCGCTAGTTATGTGGAGTACAGATTGATATTGTGCTCACTATTTATCACACTCATTCCATTTTGCCTCAAGCTCCTTCATTTTATAACCTTCCTACATGCATTTAGCATAATTTTGTATTATTTATTTTAGACTCATTTGTGTACATAGCAGCAAATTAGTTTTACTTTTACATGACACGCAATAAAAATCTTTGCTGTATTAACATACAGTAAATAAGATAATACGCCAATGGTGCCTTTAAATAAGCAAAAACCTCCCTTGGGAATAATTTGTATTTATCAGTAAAAATATATATTGTTTGGTTTTTAAAGGGAAGGTTCCCTTGTTTATACCGAGATTTATTTCACAGAACTGTCCTGCTTTTAATGCTGTAATAGTCGTCCCAACTGTCCCTCTTTTGGATTGGCCAATCCCGATTTTTAAACCCAAATCCCCCCAAACTCTCTTTAATCCTTAAATGTTCCTTTTTTTGATTCAATAAAAAATGGTACATTAATAAACCTACACTTTTGCCCCCCAAAAAGCATCTTTCTGGTTGTTAACAGCATATTAGGCTGCAGCTTATATGTAGATATAGCCCCATGTAGGGTAGGTTTATGGCCTCCCGTAGATATGGCCCCCTGTAGAGTAGGTATATGGCACCCTGTAGGGTAGGTATATGGCACCCTGTAGGGTCGGTATATGGCCCCATGTAGGGTAGGTATATGGCCCCCTGTAGGGTAGATATATAGCCCCCTGTAGGGACGGGATGTGGCCCCCTGCAGATATGGCTCCCTGTAGATTTGGCCATGTAGGATAGGTATATGGCCCCCTGTAGGGTAGGTATACAGCCCCCTGTAGGGTAGGTATACATATCCATGTAGGTATAGCCCCCTGTAGGGTGGTTATGGACCTGTGGGGGGGT